>JANHFK010002204.1:46359-57450 GCA_036250565.1 Sibynophis collaris | reverse complement strand
TCCTACAATAAATGGACTTTTGAAACATGATCGTTTGGACTTCGTCCTTTATGGGGAGGGTTTCTGGAACCCTGACATTGCCCTTGGACACCAGTGCAGTGTCTGTATAGCTCCCCTGAAATAGAAAATCTGTTCACTCAGGTTAGAAGTACTTCTTTGGGTTATAAATCTCCCTATTTGTCCATCCCACAATCAGAACAGTGTTAGCTATTAACAGGTATTTTCAGGAAGAGTTATTCCAGAGCAAGGGTGTCAAACTCGCGGCATCATGGCATCATCACATGACGTATAGAGACTTTTCCCCTGTTTGCTAAACCAGGTGGGGCCAGCACATGACCCATGGACCGTGAGTTTGACACCCCTGTTCTAGAGAGACATCTTTTATTCCTGAGCTATAAATTTACCTTCATATAGCAATAAAGCATCTTTCATTGGCTGGATATACAAATCCTTCATGGGACTTGTATAAAATCTCTCATGGGATTTTTTTCAACTTTATATAAGAGCACCCAGCTGTTTTCTACAGGTAATCTACATTTTAAAATGGGTTGTTTAGTAACTATTTGAAATAATGCCAGAGTTTTCAAAGCTATAAAGTACAATTACCCTTGCTCCCTACAGTAATGTGATTAAATTTTGGGCAACTGGATCACATTTATGACTAGTTGCAAAGTTATATGTTCATGTGACAATGATATGCAACTTTCTTTTTGCTATTTACTGGCAGAAAATGGGGGGGGGGGAAGCCCATTGGATATGCTGGATTCACTTAACAATCATGTGATCTGTTTAACAACGACAGTGACTTACTTTACAACCATCACAAAACAGTAAAAAAATCAAGTCTACTCATGTGATGATTAGGATTGCAAGCACAATGATTTGGGACCAAAATTGGTCATATTTTGGACCAATTGGTCATAAGTGAAGGATATGTTTTAATGATTATTCGTGTTATATTCTAAATATTTTGAAATAGTTTTCAAGGCTTGGTAATAACAGAAATAAGAGCTATAATATATTTGACAATGTTTGCTACCAAGGTAAGTTTTCCTGATAATCCATAAACCTCAAAAGAGGACACCACAGTTAAATGGCATTACCTTGTGTTCACCATTTATATGGAAACTCCATGTGTATGTTTTCTTCAAGAAAATTGCCTTTTTGTGTATATCTTTCAATACTGATTGTTCATTTTGTGGTTCATGTTGATATATCTTTCAGTTCTGATTAGTTTTTGAAATTCAAGCCCAACAAATTTTAAAAGATTCTTTTTTCTCCTATCCATCTTCTTTCTAAATTCTAATTCAGATTCTTTAAACATCCTGTTTGTTTTCCCAATTTTGCATTTTACAAAGTAAATATATTTATCCACAACTTTATTGTGATTGTCTTTTTCTTCTTGATTATTGATAATATAATCTAATTCTTTAAAAAAAACACTGTTTTTTGTTGTTAAATTCTTTTCTAGGTGTGTTTAATGATGGGTTGCACCTGATAAAATCACACTGTTTGGAATAGTAGTTTTTAGAATGGGCAGTGATTGGAATAGGGAAAAAATACAGCATGGTGATTAGGCACAAAATTGTTCACCACTAGCACTTCAAAAAACACTTATTTTTTAAATGTATATTAGCATACCCATTAGCACATAATAATGCACTTAAAACTCGGCTATTGGTCTAAAAATCATTTATCCATATTAGCATGCAGTATGGAAGCTTAAAGTGCTTTTTAATGTGCTTTCAGTCTTCTCTAAGAATCGTACCAAGACAGCAATGAAAACAAAACAAAAAAAAGACCAAATGGGGGATAGAATAGAATTGTAAGCTGTGCTCTTTGAAAATAAAACTGCAAAATGATAATGGTTTAAAATTTCTTTCAGAAATATTACAAACCCAAACAGAAAGCTTGATGTGAATATTTAAAAGGCAGTACGATTGTTGTAATTCTCTTCTTTTTAAAGACAGAGGCCCAAATTTGAACGATAGAATATGGCTCTGATTCATTCTTCCCACCTACTGCCACTTTCCATTGGAAAATCCTGACCCTTAAAGCACAGTTAGCTGAGGAATTCTGGGAACTGAAGACCACAAATCTTAAAGTTGCTAAGTTTGGAGATCTTAAAGGGATAGAGTGGCTTTGTATCTAAGTTCTTTCTTGGAATTCTTGAACTTGGTGGAAAAAAACCTGATCTATTGCAAAACTCAAGAAACGGCAATACACTTATGCTATTCCAGTGACAGCTCATCTCTGGCTGATTAAACCAAAATGATTATAAGGTTTTGTTTTTTTAGTGTGCCTTGTGTCTGGCCCAACAAGAAAAGGGCTAATTTGAATTTTTATCTCTCCTGACGTTGCTACTTGGCACTATAACCTATACTGAGAATCAAAAGTATCAAGAGAAGAGATGCAAATATTTCCGTCTTCCCTTCTGCCTTGTTAGGCAGTAGTTGAGCAAGCAATTTCAGTTAACAAAGCAAAAATATCCATGTTACCAGTTAAAGGAAAACTGCTTCTCAGAATAAAATACATTTAATAAACATTATCCAACAATCAATATAAGGGGTGATTAGGAGACTAAACTGGAAAATTCCACAACATTTAAAGACATGAAATATATGCCTTTATGCCACTACAAGAGGCCTTTTTATTCTGAATTATTTTCAGGTAACAGATTTAAAATGCCTGTCTTTTATGTTATCTGACTTGAATATAATAAGGAATAAGGCAGCCAGTTCTTAACAAGCATGTACCGGTATTTAATGGACAATGGGGTCAGCCAGTGATTCCACTTTATTCAACTCTTTCTTTAAATTTATCTGCCAACTTACTACTTGACCTAAATCTATTCTATTCTTGCATTTGCTGGAGATGGATTGTATTCATTTCCTTAGTTTTAAAAGTAGATATTGCTGATGATGATATGTGGCGAAATCTAAATCCTGTTTCATTTAGTCATCCACTTAATTAAAAAGTGTTAAAAATTAAAAGTGTTCAGAATAAGACTATTATATTTGAGGATTCTTTGCCTTTTCCTAAACTAATCCTCCTCCTCTGTAACTAAACATGAACCTAAAATGTCATGGAGGTTATAGGTTTTCAATATACTCGTTAACTATTTATATAGTTATGACATGCTATATTACTTATTAAAGAAGAGTCCAAAAGTTGTAGATTCAAATTATCAAACAAATTATCAATTAACACAGTTTATAAAATGTATAAAATTCAAGTGTAAATGGTAAACCTAGAAAAAGCTCAGATTTAAAATGTGGTACAAATATATAGCATAAGGTATAACCCAAGACCGGTTTCCAATTAGACTTGAATTCTACATCAAATTTACTTATTAAGTAGGAGATCATTTTTGGACATTGAAACATAATCCCATAATTTAATTCAGATTCTTCCCAAAATAAATTGAATACTCTTCAATAAACTGCAGTTAAGATATACAAGAGACTAAGAGGGAACAATGAAATGACACCTGAGTAACACAAGAAATGTTAATTCATCAATTGATAAGGTAATTAGTATTGGAAGGAAAGAAAGGAATCTAAACAGAAAGCCCTTTGATGTTCAGCATATACAAATGATTTCCCACCAAATCTTTGTGGAACTGATGTGCTGTTTGAAAATGCTCAGTGAGGAGAATGGAGTTTTATTAAAATTATTTGGAAGTTTTGGAAAATAGTTTCTTACGCAAGCAGCAACAATAACAAAAAATAAAGTAAAATAAAAAGCAATGCATGTATATGCTTTTTAATAATATGGTTAAAAATATAAGACAACAATATTTTGAACATTTAGCTATTCTATTCTTTCTCTCCTACAATCCTTGCAGTGATACTAAAGATCAAAGGGTGAGTCTTCTATTATGTTAGATACTATTATAATCAGATACTATTATAATACTACGACATTATGTAGTAACGGCTACTATATGTGTATCCAATTTTTTTTGTGTTGATTAATTATATATTGGACATTGTTTTTGTTAATCCCCTTTGCTTCAGAAATATTTGTTATGCATCCTTCAAGGGCACAACTGTGTTTGATGAAAAAAGGCAAACCAGTATGAAGCTGGTATGGAGTTGGAAGTGTTCTGAGAGGTCATTAGCTAAGCAGCCCAAAGTTATAGGTCAGCAACAGAAAAGCTAAGGTTTCCAACCGTATTCCATCTTTTGAAAAAGATTAGTCAAAATCGATGTTTAAATCAGTATTCTGTGATTTTGATTGCCATTGTCGTCATGCTTGCCAATATTCTGTCTTCCTCACCCAGCCTAGAGTAATCATTAAGATAATTAATTAATTAAACCATTAAGCAAAATAAGCATGTGCTTAGGAATCCAAGGGAATAGCGGAGCACCACAGAATTTTCTTCCCTAGCAATTATGCCTGTAGCTCTTTCACTACCATACTCTTGTTGAATTGTTTTTAATTGTCCTTATTTGTCATGTTTGTCATGACGCAGGCTCAGGAATCAAATTCTGAATCTGAAAAAGCTGCTCCAGCTGAAATCTGTGGGATGTCAGCCGACACCAACCAAGAGTCACACAAGGCTGGATGATCAAAACATCACCACCTGGACAGCTGGAACAGTCAGATAAGGATGATATAATGTCTTCCAGACCCTATACCCAGTGAGTAGAAAGGCGAGCAGATCACAGCAATTCTCTGAAACTTTAAGTGATTATTGAAGCTGGTTGCAGCCTGATTCGAGAGGCAGTCCTGACTTACATTCCTTTGCTGGAAACAACTATCTGATACCTGGCTCTTTCATGATGTTCCTCTGAATATTGTTGTGTAAAAAACGTTCAATCTCTGAACAAGGTGGCAGTCTGAACCAACTCGCGGAACTTTGGACTGATTTTGGATTTTTCTTTTGCACTCTCCTATTTTAAAGCAAATCATTTTGGAAAGCATCTGAGACCATTTGTTTTGTGTGCTTTGACTGTTATTATTTCTTGACCTTGAGTAAACTCTTCGATACCATAGCAACTGTGTGTGAGTCAGTATTTGAAACCAGAAGCAGGACAATATTCAATTTTAATGTGTTTTTAAAAGAGATTTTCATTGATATGGTGAATAACAAAAGATTAAAAGTTTGGCTTGAAGGCTTTTCAGAATTGAAAATAATGCTCTCTAGATCATGTAATTTAAGGAAATATATTGAATCTTATTTTATTTTATAATCTTTGTGGGCTGATTAAAATATTTTAATAAAATATTAAATTTATTTTTAAAATTTAATAATTTTTTGTTTAACAAATTTTAAAATGTGCATTTTTATGTTGCCCTAGTTACAATAAATAATTTGATTATATATTTGTTCACTGCTAGTTAGTGTTAAATATTTTTTTAATGATTATCATCTAAAAATTTTTTTAATATGTAATATAGGGATCAAATGTGGGGGATCGCATTAAGGAAATTGAATTTTTAATCTCTTATTTCACTTTCAGCACTTATTGAATCTTAATGTCAGTTTAAGAAATGGAAGGGTCAAGGGGCACCACTGTTGGGCTATGTTTAGAACATTAGTAGGCCTTAATCTGACCCTGAACTCAACATTTGAAAGCAGGTGTGAATTCACATTTATCAGAGATATCTGAAGGGACCAAAGACTTTAAAAACATGATTTAACATTCTGATATTTACAATGGTTTTACTGCTTCAGTTTACAATGTTTAATAATTTACACTACATGCTATGCTTAATTGTTTAATTATTTCAATTAAACCAAATTAAATTAATACCAGGAGAAGCTATGGGAAGCTGAACTGTGAAATTGGATTTCATATTCCCTTGTACAAAGCTGCTTTCTTATCAATAGGAGATTCTCTTGCATATAATGCTAACGTCTTTTAAAAAAAAAACATTGGTGGGATTTTTGTAGGAAAGAAAAATAGAAACCAACTTCCAGGTCCAAATATGGCACATTAATTACATTCACTCAAATCTAGTTTTCCTACAGCTGATATCTATTTGACTTTCTTTTCTTTCTGAGCTACCCATAAGGTCGGCCTAGAATAGGTTCAAGGATTCATGCAATATGAATATGAAGAAGGAAGTTAAATATTAATATTGATCAGTAGTATTAGGGAGATGTCTATTTTAATAGAGCTCTATTTCCACCTGAATTCCTTATAGGGTCATTTTCGGTTCCTGACAGATAATTTATATAGAGCTAATGAATTCTCAAAGGTGAAATGGTTTGATCGTAACTGAAAAATAGGACTCAAAGGACTTCTACACAAAAAAGATATTGAGAGTTACCAATTAACTGTAAAGTTGTTCTTTCAAATCTTTGCTTCATGCAATTTACCTAGATCTCAAAAAATAATTTTTTTTAAAAAAGCACTAGGCTATTTTTTAAAAAAACTAGGAATTCTTATCCGTATTCTCAAATGAAATGTGGAAAGGAAGGAAAAGTGAATCAGTGGCAGATGTGAACAAAATTGTATTTTAAAGAGAAAAAAAAATGACAAAAGAATGAACAATGCAATTCCAAGATTAGATCTCAGCATAAAGGGTACTTCTTTATATTTCCTAGAAGATCAGTACATGGAAAATATTTAATGAGCTAAGATAAATCCTGGAATATAATTGACAAGTTTTGCTACCTTATTTTGATGTTATTGGGAATAATGATATATTTCCACAAAAAAAATGAACATTCAGTGAATTGTAAGACCTAAAGTTTCAAGGACTCTCAGAAGAACTTTGAAAGTCCTGATTGTTCTATATTTCCTATTGACATTTTTCATCATCATGCTACCACTTTAAAAGTTATCTATCTTTGTTGATGATTAAGATAATTAGTTAGATTTATATCCTGCTTTATTTTATATTACCTTCCTTCATAGCAGTATATACAGCACGTTTTCTCTCTTTCACCCTAATAACCCTTTGTCATAGATTGTGATAGTGACGGGATCGAAATTCTCTTTTGATTTTTCATGGAAGTCTTAAGGAAGACTTGAACTTCCCAGTTGTATGTCAAAGCGTCAACAACTACACAATACAAGCTTTATAAAATAAACAGGTTATTGTATGATTAAAAGTGGGCAAAGTCAAAATTCAATACACATTACTCAAAGATGCAGATGGGAATGATGAATTATGTTTTAGAAATTCCAAAATAAGTTAAATTGTTTTGAAATAGAGACACTCCTTATCCTGCACTGATGATCAGGAAAAAATTTAAAGGGGAATGGTTAGGAAATTAGATGAGAACGTTTGCCCACTTGTGAACACTTATTCTCTTTTTCTTTCTAGCTAATCAACCAGGCAAATAAGAAACCACAGAAAAATTTCAAAAGCCAAATATGCTCTCTGTTACTTATTTGTGCTGCCTAACGTAGAAACCACCTGATGATGTTGGTTCCACACTGTAAGAGATGTACTTCAGCTTTGCATACATGAATATATGAATTATATTCTTACAGGTTGTGAGATGCAATGGACAACGTTTCATTCCTGACAATGATATTGGCCTACTAAAAATTTTAACAATACACCAACAGAACAGCTAATTCTATTTAAAATTTGTGATTTGCTAGTTCTATTTAAAACTCTGCTGTGTTGTATTACATCAATAGGGCATTCAAACAATCTAATTACCTTTGGAAGATTTAGCAATAAACTTAGAACAGCAGAGGGAAGCTAAACTACATTTTGCAGCTGGAATGGCAATGCCCACATGGTGCTTGAAATGCATGGAATGGCTGTCTACATGCCTAATGGACTGGTCAGGTTAAAGACTCACAATACAACTCTGTGTTAAAAAACCAATCCAGTCTATATTGGAATAAACTAATACCAGAAAGAATCAAGGCATGGTGAATGAATAGGAGTGAGAGAGTGAAAACATCAGTGAAGATTCTTTGGGAGCCAAATATACATATAATCAAGCATATAAAAAGATGGCATAAGAAATCAGGTTCAAGAATAAGAATCCTTTATGAAAAGGAACGTTTCATAGCCTCTGTTTAGCAATCAAAAGACAAACAACTGACAAACAAAGTCTGCATAAGCTATCATTGTACATGACAATGAAATGGATTCTTGCTATGTTCTGCCTATTTTCTGTGAACAAAACAAATTTCATTTTAAATGCTTCCTCTTTCTGCCCCAAGCTCTTTGACACATCTTGCTATGTAAAACCAGAAAAAACATTTCATTGTCATCTGTTATGCCTGTTTTGATACTTCAAAGCTGGAATGCCAGCAAAAAAAAAAAAAAAATTACATGCATGCAGATTTATTTAGCTTCCATTTTCTAAATCAGTCTCTGGCCAAATGTTCTCAAACTGAAATCCCTCCTTGGATATTGAGAGGGTGGCTATGAACCGATCTTCAAAATGTCCAGAAAAAATAGGGCAGAACAAAAGCTACATTTAAGCCATTTTACATTTAAATAATATTTAAATATTGGATCTAATTAAATTGACGTAGTGAAAAGGATTTGTATCCTTGTAGCAGGGGTGCAATTCAGCCGATTCTATCTGGGAGAACCAGTAGCAGTGACTGGGAGGCTCCGCCTATCTGCGCAGACATGATGACGTAGCTTTTTTGAGACATTTTAAGCCTCTGCGCATGCGCAGAAGGCTTTGCACATGTGCAGACCATGCTACACACACATTTGGGAACCGGTAGGGAAGATAAGTGAATTTCACCCCTGCCTTGTAGGTATTTTCCTCTTTACCACATTAAAAATAGAATTTGGGAGGTTTGAAAGTAATGACCCTGTGCAGCCCTGCTCTAAAAAAACCACATCACAGGAAGATGGTGCTAGAGATTTATGTTCCACTAGATGGCAATATTGCAGTGAAGTAATACCTGCACCTGTCCACCCTAACCAATCTGATAGGATAGGTAGATTCTCTCAGGAAGATGCAATCCTGGAAATAACCTAATGTGGCTATCTGAAGGGTAGGATGAGTGTGTATGTCAAATATCCATCCAAATAATGGTGGGGAGAGCAGAATACAGGGATTTATATCAGTGTGGTCTTAATGAGTTGCAGTAAGATCAGAAGACTAAAGTTCGATTCATCCTCCACCATGGGAGTTGATTAGATGACTTTGAGCCATTACCTCATAGAGCCCATGGAGGAATAGTGGGACATAAATCTAACAAATAAATACTGTTGAAATACTGTTTTTCTAAGAAGGGGGGAGAAAGGGGAGAGGGAGAAGATATGTGAATGTTTCATTGCTTTCTAATCAAATAATACAAGGCCTCTACTTAACTGTAATGCATTTTTAAAGAAAATATTAATGGGTCTATGTATTTATTCTAGATTTTCTTAGTACTTAATTTCTTCTGAAATAATTTTAAATAACAAATATAGTTCACTCTTTTCAATTTCAAAATTCTAAAGCTCGCAGGGCCTAATTCAACTATTTAGAAAAAACTTCAGCTTCTCCAATTATGATTAGATAGATAGACAGACAGACAGCAATTCTACTATTAACTGCTTTACTGTATCTGGCTGTATTATAGCTATAATGCTGACTTGATTATAGAATAATTAGTCTGAGATAGAAAATATATGTTAAGAAAAGTTATGGGAATTATATTTGTGATCTATACTAAATACCCATTCAGCTATGATAATTGATATTGATGCTCTATTAATAATAATAGTAGTAGTAGATGCTCTTACAAGAAGCACATCGACCTACCCCATTCTTTAGATCAAGGCTTCTTTGGAAATTAACATTTCTTGAAGGAAACTAAGGCTTTAGCTTTTCTCCTGGAATGTTGTAAGAGTTTCTTCCTTTCCTAGTTTCAATAGGACGTTTGAAATTTGTTCAGGATAGAGATGTGAATGAATAAATTTGATGTCACAGATAAATCACAGAACAAAAATGAGAAAATAAAATATATTGGATACCCATGAATATTTGGCATCTTTTGAAGTTATCCTACTTTTCCATTTATTTTGACCACGGAGTACACACTTAGAGTTGGAAGAGTTGCTACTGTGAAAAATGCATATGGCTATCCAAAAGTATCCTAGATGAGATCAACCCTGCTCTTTAGAAGGCCAGATCCTAAAGATGAAAGTCAAATACTTTGGCCACCTAATGAGAAGGAAGGACTCATCGGAGAAGAACCTAATGCTGGGAAAGATTGAGGGCAAAAGAAGAAGAGGACAACAGAGAATGAGGTGGCTGGGTGGAGTCCCTGAAGCAGTAGGCGTGAGCTTAAATGGACTCCAGAGGATGGTGGAGGACAGGAAGGCCTGGAGGAACGTTGTCCATGGGGTCGCGATGGATTGGACACAACTTCGCAAGTAACAACAACAATCCAAAAGTACTGTATATGAACCTTTAGATCTGGGACCTGAAGCTAAAAGCTATTCTACAAGTTGCCTAAATAAACCTCTAATAATCATCTTTGTAGTTTTTCAGGATCTTTATGCATTCTGTTCATCTTTATGCATTCTGTTCATTTATTTTTGAGAGAGGGTTGATTTTCACAATTTGAAAAGGTTTGTTAAATCTATTTAAAGACTTGGTTAACTTTTCTTTTGAAAAGTGTCAAATTTCCCTTGAATTTCAGTAATACAATTTCTACAATACTTGAAACTGTAACAACAGAAAATAAAACCAAATTGTCTTAGCCTATAGACTGCAGGTTATTTAGTCTTACCCAGTGCCTAAAATGCTAGGTTGATTTATTCTATGATCAGCTTATATGAAAAATAAAACCCTTTCGTAGCATCTTTTATGAATATGTGGTTTCTTTGACAAATTGATAGTCATTGGGTTCACTAGTGAACACCTTTTTATCTATCTATCTATACCTATCTATTTATCATCTATTAATCTTCTATCCATGTGTGTATATATTGACAAAGTGAGACACAGATTATAACCTACAATTTTTGCCATACATTTGTTATTTAAAGGAGTGATGGAATGTTCAACAGTTGCTCCATCTTTACTTCCATTTCAGTCAGAAAAAATATCAACCACAGGTGATAGATGAGCACTATAACTGCAAAAGGTATTATTATTATTATTATTATTTTAATTCAGTCTTGCCCAGATTGGCACTATCTATTTGTAGTGCT
>JANHFK010002204.1:25830-42097 GCA_036250565.1 Sibynophis collaris | reverse complement strand
TCTGAACTAGAGGGAAGATGTGAACGTACCCCCCCCCTTTGTTTTAGCAATTTTTGGTATTATTTATTTGTTTAAAAAAATTAATATGGCTGCCCAATTCTATGAGCAAGGATATCCACAGCGTAGAACAGTGATGGCTACCCTTTTTGCTGTCGCATGCCAAAAGTGGGGGGGAATGTGGCGGTGTCTCACGTGCATGTGCCCACACCCATAATTCAAAGCCCCCCGTGCATGCACAACCCCCCCGCACTTCTCCCACTTTTGGCACACAATGGCACGGTGGGACTAGAAGGCCCATTTTTCGCCCTCCCCAGGCCTCAGAGGCTTTATAGGAGCCTTCCCCACCCACCGGAGGCCCTACAGAGGCCAGAAACAGCTTGTTTCCCGACTTCCAATAGGCCCGGAAGGAGTGAAACTCAGCTGGCTGGCACGCACATGTGCACTGGAGCTGAGGGAGGGCAATGCTCACATGCCCACAGATATGGTTCCGCATGCCATCACGGGTGTAGAATATCCTTGGATATCCTTAGGCTTAGTTTGAGCCAATCGTTTTGTCTTAGCCTGGATTAAAATGTAAAAACAAAATCTATTTATCATTCTGCATAGGACCAACAAGAAAGATTATGATCTATAACTTTCAGTAAAGAGGGATTTATGCTGTAGATTAATAGTAATTATGAGAGCCAATCTGGTGTTGTTCTGAATGAACCAAGATAGAATCTGAGAGGCTGTGAGTTCTAGTCCTGCCTTAGAGGCACAAAGCAGCTAGTGACGCTGGGCCAGTCATTCTCTCTCAGCTCTAGGAAGGAGACCTAGGAATGGCAAACCACTTTTGAAATCTTGCCAAGAAAATTGCAGAGATAAATCCAGGTGGTTATCAGGAGCCAACACTGACTTGAAGGTGCACACCAAGAGAAAATGGAATGAATTTTGAGATTCTTCTGTAGCTGTAAATGTCTCTTCTTATTGCAATACTCAGTGGATTTTAACACAGAATGAAGGTCACATATGTTAATGGAAACAAAGCAATTCACTGACTGTACTCTAATGCCACTCAAATTACAATGTACCAAGGGAATGCTTAGGTGCTTTCTTCAGTAACCTCCATGCCTGTTAGCTGTAATCCAAAGGAAAGTGTCAGCATTCCATAAACATCCCTTCGAACAAACGGACTCCAAAGCGATCATGCTTCAAAGTTCCACTTTATTAGAGAAAAGATACTGGCACATCTGGGAAAACCCGGATCTCAAATCTTCGTGGTTTTCCCCAATAGATCAAAATCCCAAATCCAATCCCCTTCTCCCATCCACCGGTCATCTATACCAATCACAAACCGTCCCAGCTCGACCCATCGCTGAATCCTCCTCCTGCACAACAATTCACATCCTGACCTTGACCGGCTGGAGAAATTACTACTATCTCTAAACTACATTCCAACCCCTCTACTTTCCCATGTGAAAAGAACTCAATAGGAAAAGCAAAACAGGTGGCAGTGATGGAAGTTCCATTCTAATATGGCTTCCAGAGCTGACAGAAAGCTGGCCTGAGAGAACTGGCATGGAGAAACAGATTGTCCCTTATTCCCATTCTGAGTAGAGTTTCTGTGACAGGTTTGTCCTTTTCACCTGAAGGAAGACTAGTGGTTGGTTTGGAGTTTCTTAAAAAGGAAGAGCCGCAGCAAAGAGACCGTGTTCAACAAAGAAACTATGTTCAGGTTTACCCATGGTTAACTGAAACCATCATTATCTCAATTTTCTAGGTTCATAGGACATACTGAATCATAAATTAAACACATGGATTGACATTTTTCTATCACTCTTTCCTTACCAGGATGGACATATCCTATCCTATCTCTTTTAAGTCTCATAGTTTTGTATCATCCTGAATCTCATAAAGGTGATTCAAATTTTCCCCTATGCATGCTTTGTGAGTAAAGATTGCTTGAACAGCAATCTGAAAGCCTGAAAGAGCATTAACTGAAAACAAAGCTCAACTGTAAAAATGATTTAATCGAGCATGTTTATTTGAAAAGTGTGCAATAGACAACTGCTGGGCCATGTACATTAGGACATGATGCCTAGCTCTGAGAAATTGTGCTTTGAAAGTAATATTAAATCTGTATTATGCATAACAGCTTTTAAGGGAAAGGCTGATGGATTTACTTGGTCTTTTTCACTTGTAGCTACTGTGATTTCCCCTCTGTCACACTTACCAGGGTATTCACATAATTGCATATCCATGGGTTAAATTTGGATATTCTAAAACTTATGTGGAAATTGCTTTTGGGTTTACAATAAGAAACGATTCAGTCTGGGTTGTAAGTGTACACTGAAAAGCAGAGCAGAAATGTTCATGACAGTTAGATCTGATAAATAGGCAACAATTTAGCATCTATCATCTCTCTTTCTCTTCCTCTCTCATCCGTTGGTCTGTCCATCCATCCAGCTAGCTAGCTATCAGAATATATCACAAATACACACACACACACACACCACACATTCTAACTTAGAAGCAATTTATTACCTAAGATGAGAGATAGCTTACCAGGAGACGCATGATGTGCCTACATATCCAGTTATAGCATATCCGGTTTAAATAGACCAGTCAAAACATTATATAGCTTCTGCATCTAATGTGGACGGAATCTGACTTATTTATCAGTTCTCTAATGTGCTTTAGTATGACAGGTGTGTACAGTAAGAAGGTGAGAATGACAGACCTTATTAGCTTTGTGATGTTTCAAAACACATGGAAAAACAAAGAGGCACAGGTTTACCCCTCTCAGTCTCTTCAGACATGTTTGTACTAAACATATGATCAAATTCATCAAATTGAGAGCTTTGTAGATCACAAGTGTTTATTGAGATATTGGCCAGTCTATTATGTCCAATTTCCTTCTATTGTAAACATTGGCAATTGATCTACAAGGAGTAGCTGGCATCTCTTTTTTTGAACAGATTAGATTGTTGGGGTGATATGTGTTAATACTACAATCCACCAAGACTAGAATGTACACTATCGACCAATAAATGTTATGTATATTTGGCAACTTTTAGATATGTTGACTTCAGTTTCGGAATTCTCAAAAATGGCTATGCTGGCTGTAGAATTCTGAGTATTTATTACTAATTTGTTTTAAAAATGTATATGGCCACTTATTTAAACCACTCTGAATGGCTCATGATAATAGTATTTTTTTTTTAAAAATAGTGAACCAATAAAACAAAAACCCTGCCCATAACTTGAGATTTCCCTTCAAATGCCCCATAACAGGCTAAGCTTCTCTCTTTCTATACTTTCTACTGTACCTATACAATCCCAATATCTCAGCAAAAAGCTAGTAATTCTCTTTACATGCATCTATACAGTCGGAATTCCAGACACACAAAGGAATTGTGAAATTATCTGTATAACCTTGTAAAATAGAATGTTAAAAATAACCAGTTCATACAATTGCTTTGTAAATTCCATAACCTTGGAGCCTCATTGTGCAGTGATCACATTACTTCCATCCAATTCACCAAATTTGTAAATTTCAGTAAAGTATGAAATAGAGGAAAAAGACTCATAGTACTGCAATTCTGCAGGTAAATTATTATTGTACTGTAATTCTGCAGATAAATTAATTTCACATCTTCTATTAAGCCATTTTGTTATTTTCAATGCATATTAACCTATACCTGTGGCATAATTTAATGAGCAGAGTGGTGTAAAAACCAATTTAATGATTCCCACCATCCACTGTTTCTTCTAATATTAATTTGTTTAATTTTCCTATCCACCTTTAATGATCTAAAAGATGTCTACTGCAATTCAAGAATATAAAATAACTCATATACCAACATACCCGGAATAAGATAAATATGTGAGTTTCAGATATATAGGAATAGATAATACACAATAATATGATTTTTGTCTACCTATTACTCTACTTCATGCATTAAGCATTTTAGGATATATTTCTGGGTTGTCAGTGATGAATAACAAATCTTCCACTCAGATGATAAGGATAATGCTTTTAATGTTTTTGCATTTAATGGATATCCATAATAATAGCCATGGTTACACAGCTATAGAACTGGCTTGTAGGCTTTTCGTAATGGACTGGACTTCCTTGTTAATGCATCTTCCATTGCACAGATATTCCATAAGGGTTATACATTTAAATTTTCTCTGAACCATTTTGTTGTTACAGTTGGCTTATCTTTGGTTTAAATATGCACGTAAGTATTTTTTGTATGATATTTTAAAACTTCTATTGCCAAATGTTTTGGGTAGATAATAAGTTAGAAGAATAAAGAAGTCAGCATGATAAGACAATAATTAGCACAGAACTTTTTTTAATAGAGAATATTTAAAAGCCATCTGATACATGCTGTTAGCTCAGAATTATGCAAATTCACTGTTAAAATCTGAAAATGCCGGGGAGAAAATTGTTGTCTTTGAATAGCTGAAATAATGGAATGGAAAAAAAGTTACAGGAAAAGGCAGTTTCCAATTGAATGGATAGAGTTTGTAATAGTAAAAACAGTCTGATAGTGGAAGCAAGTAGCAGTTGAAATGGTGATCTTCTCTTGACTGAAGGTTTTCAAGAGGCATCTATAGTATCCAAGCCAGGGCTGTGCTCGATGGCCTAAATGGTCCTTTTCTGGCTATGTTCATTACAATCTATGGAACACATCAACCTCTAACATTGTGGACCCTGAAAAATCTAGCAAGTGGAAGACACTGGACCATAAACTGAAAAGTAGGATGGTATCTGACCAACTTGATTGGCTGGACACCAGAAAATGGTTTCCAAAGATGATCTAAGAGCCCAGAAAACTATATAAAAGATAAGATTGTCAACTTCAAACCGAACCTAGCAGAAGCAATTTTGTTGGTTCTCATTTGCCACACAGTATGGGTGGTGGGTAGGGGAAAGAAGGCTGGAATGCACTGCCAGACACAACACTGATCTATCTTCCTGCATTTCTCGCCGTTGTGTCCGGGGAAACACGTTATAAAAAAAAAACCCTTCTCGCAAGTTCAATTGAATTTCTTGAACTTGCGAGGTTTTGTTTATAACGTGTTTCCCTGAACACAACGGTGACATGACGCTTCTCGCCTTCCCCACCAAATTGCAGCCCTAAAAGGGGCGGGTAGCTAAGTGAGGGGCAGGAGCCCTGCCATGCCCGGCGAGAAGGGGGAGAGACGAGATGGCACGGGGAGTCATGGAAAGAGGAAAAAGAAGGATACATCCCCATGTAAATTCTTATTGGTATGTTTCAGGGGTGGGTTCTACTTACCTTCGCTAGTGGCTTGCAATGGGATTGCACGTGCGTGTGCGCTCACTTTGCTTGTGTGCGGCGCTTCTGCGCAGAGCATCCCTGATGGCGTCCGGGCAGGTGGCAGAGCCTCCCGCCGCCGTTATTACTGGTTCTAAGAACTGCTGTGTTTGCTTTGAGGTGGTTAAAAATACTATTTACTCACTAGTGGAAACAAGCACTTATTACTGTTGGCAAATAATGGAAATTGAGTGGCAATAGCTAATACATTAATTGACAACCTAAGATGAGACAGTATATGTGATTGTCCACATTGAACAAGAGGGGAAGCAGGGGGGCAAAGACAGTTGATTTGGAGCAGTCTAATAAGACTGAGTATGGCAGTGGATGTCTGTGCGAGGGGAAATCATTTTGAGTTTTTTATTAAATGAACTCAGCAAGAATCATAAAATGACAGGTCCACTTAAAAATCCTCAAATATTTTCTGTTAGGATAATAGTCCTGATTGACAGAAAGAAGGAGCTGGAGCATCTCTTATTTACACTTCCAAGGTACCATGGAGTTATAGAGATTTTTATTTTGAGTCTCTTGAGATGATAACTAGAATAACAAGGTAAATTGGTAACTGCTTGGAGGAAAGTAGATTTATATGGCAAACCTGACCTGAAAAGCAGTCACTTGTGGGATCTATTTGATCACAGCAGTTAAGTTTTTATATACACTGTAGATCAAAGTTTCCCCCCTCTCTCTTTTCTTTTTCTCTCTCTCTCTCTCTCTCTGTCCAAATAATACAATGCAAAAAGTTATATTTGGATTATATGAATCATACATTAGCAACTAGACTTTTGGAAGTGATATTCAAAGGAGCAAGAACACCAATGTTACGTAACTAACTTTGGGCCAGCCACTCTCTCTCAATCAACTCACCTTCACAGAGTTGTTCTAGGTAAATAAGAGTAAGAAGGAGTATTAGGTATGATGACCACCTTGAGTTACCTATTAAAAAACAATAAAGTTGGGGTTAAAAATATTTAATTAATTAATAAATAAATAAAAAGAAAAGGTTGGGAATGTTGTGAAACCTGTTTGGGAAATACCCGTATTTTGATTATTTCAAAGAGGCCTTTTCTGTGACTTTGTTCTTCACAAATAAGCAACAAATTTAACCACCTGAACAGAAAGCTATCAACTTTCTTTTATACTGTACTCATGAAAGTCAGCGGGTATATTGAGGTATATTATCAAACATACTTAATGACATATAATCACATAACAAAGATGTACGGGCAATGTTTTCATGATTGTGCACATGTTATTATTTGGCATTACTACAATCTTCTGTAGATGTCACTGGCTTTCATTTTAAGGGAGAACCGAGATAGCCTTCATTCTCAAAATATGGAAGCATTATGGAACATTATGAATGTGTATGTAACTTACTGAGTAAATGAAGTAAAAAACAAACAAACACCCTTGCCCTGAAGATTTAGAAACTAAATTATGACATATAGAAATCTAAAGGAGTCAAATAGATAAGTGCGTAGGAAATAATAGGAAAACAATAGCACATGTTGAGTAAGTTAGCTAAATGCTTTACTAGACATGTGGACATTGAGAAGTGATTTAAAGATTTCCATTTTGGAAATTTTAGACTTTACTTCGGGCAGGTCTATCAGATGGTAATGTGTACTCCTTCTATTACTTTCATATATGGTAAAGCATCCTCCTGAATGCAGCCATTCTCTTCATCCAGTAAGAGAGAGATCCCGACCTAAGAATAATACTAGGTCTTTCTACTTGTGATCCAAGATAGTCAGTGTAATGTGAAGTTGTACCTGGTTTGCAAGCAGACCTTGCTTCAAAGGGATCGCTACAATTGACCAGAAGCAGAAACTGGCTGGAAATATCATGCAATTTTTTTTCTTGTCTTTTAATGACCCCAAAATCCCTTAGTAGGGGGAACTCAATGGAGCTGAGTGTTTACTAGTCGGATGCCCTTCCTGTCGCCAATGCAGAGTTCTCAGCAGATAAATACTCATTGTGCCCAGTGAGAGAAATATCTGCCGCTACCTAGGATTGAACTCACAGCCTCCTGATTGTGAGGTGAGAGCTCCACCTCTATCCACCTCCATCGCACCACTCTGGAAATAACATGCAAATCTTGAAAAGAAACTCAACGCAAGCCCAAATTTCTGATATATTCCTGCTTTTTCTCTTTCTGGTTAGTAACTGGGTCTCTAGCTCAGTGGTCCCCAACTTTTCTGGCTCCACAGACCAGTGGTGATCCGGGGAATGGTTTTGTGTGCACAATCTAGATCCCACACATATGCAAATGAAGCTTCACACGCTCACACCACTGCTTGCATGGCCTGATTCCCAACAGGCTGCAGACGAGTACTGGTCCATGGACCAGGGATTAGGGACCCCTACTCCATGCAGACGAGTACTGGTCCATGGACCAGGGATTAGGGACCCCTACTCCAATTTATCCAGGAGAATTTTCCTCCCAAAAAACAAGTACCATAAATGATGGAAAAGTGTTTTGGCTGAAACCAGAAGTTTTCTTGATAGGACCACTGGATAGACAATTAGAAAAGAGATACAGAAGATTGTTTTATACTATACGATAACTTGCTTCAAAATTATTATATGAATAAAAATGGAAAGCTTCTGAAGTGCCCACAATGGAGAAACGGCTGGCGAAGATGATAGAATTAGCAAAGATTGCAAAATTGACTTGTTCTTGATTGAAGAACAACTGCTACATTTATGAGTGATCCCTTTTGGCCTTTGGCTGAAAAAAGGGAAAAAAATCAAAATTTTCATTTATGGGTTGGATTATTAAAAAGTGAAAGAAAAAAAAAAGAATATTATGTTGTAAACCTTAGAAAGAGAGGGTAAAATATAAGTGTACTTGTTACTGATTTTTTGCTTTTCTTTTTCTTTCTTTACATCTTTTTTAGTACTTAATACTTTACTTTCTCTACTTTTTTCTTTCAAAATTTGCATTGTTCTTATTCTCTTTAAAATGTCTTTAATTATATATACTCATTTCTAGATGGTCTGCCAAGTCTGTAAGTCTTTCGGCTACTAAATTAAGGAGCTGAATAGAAGTGAACACTGAAGAATGTGAACCATTATCTTCCTTTCAATTAATATACTTGTAACAAAGCTTTTCAGATCTCTTGTGCTATGGTTTCTACTGGATCTCATGCCTTCTTCTTAGATGTGGTCTCTCTTGGGTCCTGATCAAACTAATTCCAATTATGAGACTGAGAAAGAAATTATATTTCACAGTGGGAAATAATTAGAATTGTGGGGTTTCCAGAGAGAGATGAAATTGTGTTACCAAGGGCATGGGGAATATAGTTTTATTATAGTAGGTATATTAGCTTTATTAAAGTAGGTATATTAATAAAATCTTGAAAGCCTGTCCAGGATTCTTTCTGTTCCATGTTATACTGAGGAAAACGAAGGCAGGGTCTCTTTGAGTTTCTTTCTCACACATCCTTCTATCTTTGGACTGTGTAATCTCTTCTCCAAGTCCCTTCCTTAACAGCTCTATCGTATCTTCCCCAATGGTGGGATCCTACCAGTTTAGCAACCAGTTTGCTGCAAACGCATGCGCAGTTTGGTGAAAACTCACCTTCCACATTCCTGCCAGCAAGGAAAACAGCTGAGGCACAGCAATCCACTCTGTCACGCCAATCAGCTGGGTTTCAGAAACAGAAATATAGGTGAGTATAAAGCAAGGACAGGCAGGCAGGCCCTCTTCAAAATCAGAGCGAACCAGTTTGCTCATGGCTGAAAGTCGGAGCTAATGGTTTGCCCAAACTGGTCAGAATCCCACCACTGACAAGGTTAGCTCTAAATTTCTTGACTTCTTTCTCTTTGTCATAAATGGAAGCATTTGACTTCTTTTCTACTTTGCTTTTTTTAGTCACCACTAATCTTCAGTCTATAGTTTTAGCTAATCTTTCATTACAAAACCAAAGTTTTTCTTTCCCTTGATTTTCAGTACCCACCACTCCCTTGCAATTTCTTATGCTAATCTAACACCTGGAGTCAATTCAGTTGCCCACACAATGTCTTTTTTCCCTTGATTTGGCATGGAATCCATATATGATCTGCAGCAAAGTATCTAGGATGCTTCTTGCCCCTAATCCTATACTCTCCCCATCACTTCACAGCTCTTTTGGTTTCTCTATGGTTTATTTCTTTTGGTTTCTCTATGGTTTATTTCTTCCTCTCACTTATTCCTTTGACCTTCCTATTGGGGGGGTCCCTGATCTGGAATTACTTGCAAATTCATATACATGTGTTTAAGTTTCTTCTGCCTCCTACTAATGATCTATCTACCTGTTCACTCCTCTTTTGGATAAGGTCACAAATCTGTTTTCAATAATCACAAACCCTGATTACTCAAAATTGTACTTACTAAATATAGTGTGACTCTGCTAATTCATTTAAATTTGTAATCTCTACTGCCTCTCTTTCTTAACAGAACATGGCTGTCATTTTGAATTGGAAGACTCAGAGGTAGAGGACACTACAGCAGTGCTCATAACATGAGAATCCACTCTCAACTATATTCTCAACAGATGCAGAGACATTGTGGAGTGGGCATAAAAATTCCACCCGGAGCTCTAATTAGATCCACATAGGAGTCAGAACATAGGCCATTGGACTGGCATCTACGGTAGTAATTACAATCTTTTCCTTTGGTTGGGTAGCTAAACGCTATGTCTGAACCCACCTCCTTTGTTTTCAACATTACTATTCCTCAAAACTCACTGAAAAACAGTGTACATTCATATATTTGTGCAAGGTTATATTGGCAAAAGCCTGCTGGTTTCTTTCCATCTTTTTTATACAGGAAGAGAATCTGAGGTATGCATGCACCTGCTGCCATTACATGGACCAATATGAAAGTCAATTATTTCTTAGGATTGTTCATTGTGGAGGTGAGAACCAAATGAAGTTTGAAGTATAAATTCACCAGAGGCTTGTCCTACCTGACATTGGTGTATTACTCTACAATGTGGCCCCCAGCAGCAGCCCTTAATTATGGAACACTGTTAAAGGGAGCATTCCACGAGACTGAAGTTAAAAAGTATGGGAGAATGGAGAAAAACACTGGATGTTCTCACCTCTAGCCAATGAGACAGTCTCAGAAAGTGTCCATGACTGCAATAATCTTTGTTAGCAACTCTCCAGTGGATGATTTGTGCATCTGTGGACCTGTCCTACAAGAATGATGGATGAATGCTGCCTTTTCCAATTCCTGACCTGGTCCTTTTCTTTGCAGTGCTGAACCTGCTTCTACAACCACCAATCAAAAATCTTTTGATTGCAGTGCCATAGAATAAATAATCAAAGTTATTAAAGGAATAGAGGGAATGAAATGAGTATGACTAAGCATAAAGAAGCCTTAGCTAAGCTAATAATAAACAATAAGAAAATGAGCCAGCAACTAGACACAATATCCAGTGGGGCCTTCATTTATATTCCTTGTCCTTCCCCACACAGCCAGTGTCTCCCCCTGCCACTTCTCCCTTCTTTATATACTTTCTCTCCCTCTATTATTGTGCTCCCTCCCATTATTTCTCTCTTTTCCTACCCTCTTCCATTTCTTTCTCTTTCCATGAACATTAAAACACTGCAAATCAAAGCACTGAGAATAAAAATTGGAGGAAGAAGGTGAATTCAGGACAGAACTTTGACTATTATGTTTATTTGAAGAAAAATGTAGCCTTCAGGTCAAAATTCTTTAGGCTGTATCAAGTCTAAAGTCAAGTTTATTACTGTCAGAAGCCATCATAAGGAAGGTGGAGTAGAAAGAATTAAAATAGCATTAAAATAGATCAAAATTAAAAATTACGTACACAAAGCTAAAAAAACATATAAACAAAAATATAATAAAATCTAAAAGGAGGGATAGGAGCAATAGATCGGTGTAGGGAGCATGTCAAACTATCACAATACAAAGCCCTTTAGAATGAATGATGAACCAGGTCCTCATTAAAACTGGTTTATGGCACAGGTCATCTTCTGATTGATTTTAAGTGTTGCTGCACAGAACCTGGAAAATTATATGTTGTAGAAGTGTTGGTATCTGAAAGCAACAGGGATAGGTACAATTGTCCTGTGCACCCTGGGTATTTGTGAAGTAATGGTGAGATGAGGGTAATATGAATATATCTGTAGTGCAGGTCCTGGGAAAGTACATGCTCTGTTGTTTCCATGGGTCTAGAGTCACAGGGTAGAAGTTCTTTCTGTATCACCCTTCAAGGACAGCTGAGGAGAGGAAAGTACATGCTCTGTTGTTTCCATGGGTCTAGAGTCACAGGGTAGAAGTTCTTCCAAGGACAGCTGAGGAGAGGAAAGTACATGCTCTGTTGTTTCCATGGATCTAGAATCACAGGATAGAAGTTCTTTCTGTATCATCCTTCAAGAACAACTGAGGAGAGTAAATGCCCAAGTAAAGGCCTTCCAGTAGTTAGGTCCTTCAAGGGTAGTTAAGCATGTCATAAGGGAGGCAGAGTAGCTATTGGGTTCACTGGTAATAAAAGTTGAGGACCTGGCTATGTCCAATTGGCAAAAAGTCTAATGAGTGCTTTGGCCTAATTATATCCATGCTGAGTAAAGACCTGGAGAGAAGCCCAAGGATACTTTAGATGCCACTGTCTTTTCTTTGGGCTGTAAGTTCCAGTAACTCAACCTTAGAAGCACCACTTCAGGCAACACTTTGTAACAGAACAGAATAACAGAATAATAGAGTTGGAAAGGACCTTGGAAGTCTTCTAATGCAACCTGATCAAGCAGGAAACCCTATACCTGTGATGGCGAACCTATGGCACGGGTGCCACAGGTGGCACGCGGAGCCATATATGTGGGCTTTGCCCTAGCTCAGCTCCAGTGCTCATACGCGCATTGGCCAGCTGATTTTCGGGCCTTCCAGATCCACCGGAAGTTAGGAAACAGGGCGTTTCCGGCCTCTGGGGGAAAGGCTGTTTTCACTCTCCTCAGACTCCTAGAAAGCCTCTGAAGTCTGGAGAGGGTGAAAAATTGGCCCACCGTGCCAAACATGGGGGGAGCATGGAGGGTCATGTGTGCATGCATGGGGAGCATTGAATTAGGGGTGTGGGCATGCGCGGACGCAACCACCCTGTGCTCCCCCCACTTTTGGCACGCGACAGCAAAAAGGTTAGCCATCACTGCTATAGGTTGTCCTGCAAAAACAGGCCCTCTCTGGGCACTCAGTTTGTGTCATTCTTAGGCATTGATATAAAGAGGTGAGAAGGGATAGAAAAGCACCAACATCCAAATCAGCTTTATTTCTAAGAATGTCCTTTGATCCCAGAGAGGTATAATCTTAAAGAATGAAAGAGTTGAAAAAATGTAATTAGGTGATTGAGAAGGATCTCATCAGTTTGCCTTCTGGGAAATCAGAAATGCCATTGCATTTGCCTTTTTTGTAATGGAGCAAATTTCCATGCCAGCTATCATCCATGACTTTCATTCAGAATGTCAAATTTGTAAGAACTGAGAGCCAGATTTTTTCAGAAAAGAGATGTCAAGTTTTTTATAAACATCTAATAGTTGCCCATTTCAGGATCAAAGCACACAGGGCAAAAAGACTGTTGGGAAGGAAGTTGGGTAAAGAAGTGCTGGAATTAAAACTGTGATTGTTCTTTCATGTGACTGAGGAAAGTCAGTTGTTTTAAGTGGCTTCATCCTAGTATGGAATAAATATTCTTATTTAATCTTGCCATGTTTTGAGTCTACACCAGAATCTAAACCTTATCATAACAGACCAAACCAAGTCAAATGTTTAGGAACTGCTTATGAGTTTTGTATGGTTGCCCAACTCAAATCCTGTGACTCTGAACAATACACAAAAGACAAACATCCAGAAAAAATAATTCAAAAGAATACATAAAAACATACAAAGTCATAAAGGCAATATTACTGAATGTATATAATTAAGCTGTTCTTGTTAATGACCTTCACAATATATATTCATTAACTGAAAGATTGTAGAGCCAGACCTTCAGTATTAAAAGTAGTAACAAGTTGATGGATATCCTTTGCACTTGAAGTCCTTGTTTATCATATATATTTATATATTTCCCATTAGAACAAGATGATGGTCACAATGCACATTCCAATTACACTATCATAGTGTTGGTGTAATTGTGGTCTGGTGAAAGAATAAGCCTATGTAGTTATCTTTGGGATGAACTGTCTAATTCAGTTTTTAAGAGAAATATTTTTATTTCATTAGGTTGTACTAATTAGTGGACACCTGGACAGCTGGGATGTGGGTCAGGGAGCAATGGATGATGGTGGAGGAGCATTTATATCATGGGAAGCATTATCACTCATTAAGGATCTTGGTAAGTACCATATCTATATAAATAGTATAGTGCTATAACATTTATGGCATTAACTTCCTTCTTAACTTTATTTCTTGTAATGCATTTTTCCAGAGTTTCCTTATGGCAGTAGCTTTAGGAACTGTAGTGTTTTTAATTTTCAAACATAGCAAATATTTCTTATTTGTTCGATTTGTGGTTTAGGAAAATCCAAAGCATCTGTGAATATTAAAAATCCTAATAAAAATAGTTCTGACAGTAGTGCAATTTTATTTGTTGTAATAATTTAAGAGCCACATCCTATTTGTTTATAATCTCTTTTTTTAATGCCTGGTCCATGATAAAAACAGCTCGTAACACCATTGTTGGCCATAAGGCTAGTCTCTAAGTGTAAAAGATGGATCTGACTGTTTGTTAACAGCCATGTTTGCACCCTATCTTTTCTCAAAGTAGTTTGATTAAACAGTTTTGGATGATAAATTAGGCTATGGATAAGCAACTTAACATTTATTATATGAGTTGGATTATAAAGGCTCTAATGCCTAATGCCCATAACATTTAGAAATTTTCTGATCTAATAGACAATGAATAGCAAATTAGTATTATTATTATTAATATTACTGATTTCACGCAAAAAGTGAAAATGTGTGTCCCTGTTTTTCTATTGTTTGGTAGTGAATTACTGCACTACAAAGAAGGGGGAAATCTGGAAACAAAATGTTGTCACATGGCTTACAAGAATTAAAATACAATTATTACAAATATGGTCACAGAAACTACTGTGGTTAAACAGCAATTAAGGGATGAAATCTTTTGGAGTTCTCTCACAAAATTCTCAACAGAATGAATGGCCTAGGTTAGAATGATATTATAAACAGACTATTTCAATAATGCACAAAATGAATGGAAGTATTTTCAAGTCGCAAATACTTTTGGTTCAAAGCTCAGGGGATGACTAAATGGCCATTCAAAATGAAATATGACTTCTGGATATGAATCTGGATATACCTAGAGTGTTAAATATGAATCCTTGATGAAGCCTGACATTTAAATTCAGTGATTATCCAAACAGGGAAAAGTTGCTTTTCATAATACAAGACTATAATTACATTTGTTAATCATTCTAGTTTTACATTCTCTCCCTCTCATTTTTCTCCAATCAGCCTAGAAATATTTGTCCAACAAAATTATAGTGCCCCTTTATTAATTTTTCACTAGTTACACTGTTAGAAATATTTGCTACAGCAGTTGAAGAATGGGTGTTTGAAATCGAAGTACCTACAAATAAATGCCATTAATAGCTCAACTTTCCTAAAAATCTGTATTTGAACTAAACACTTTTGTTTTTAATAAGCATATTATATCATGTGACTTTAATACTATGGCCAAATTAATAATTTGGTAAATGTCAGAATCACTGATGCAGTGACTAGTATTAACGATAATTGTGTATTAAGACAATTTTGCTAGCATACAAGAAAAAGATGTAATACTATCAACAATGATGCATTCAGTCTACAACCTCCATTTTGGGAGTGAAGTATGTAACCAGATTTTGGGGCTTGTTTGCATCTCTTGTTATTATATGTAGCCTGGTGAAGAGATGGAGAATTTAAAACATTGCATTATTTTGTCGAATTTTGGTTGATAAAGATAGTACTAATTACAGGATTCATGCCCCCCTTTGTCTTAGCCATACCTTAATACTAATGCAAACAGAAAGTAAAGCAGTTATAGGTCCAAGATCTGTTATCAGCATGTTGTAAAGCTTCCACCAATAGCTAAGACAAAAAGTTAAGAGCTGGTAATTTATGGATAGAAGAGAATATTTATAGCTCAGGATTGAACTGGGGTGACCTTGGTGCTATCTGAGTTTGACTGTTTATTTTGAAGACGTTTCATTACCAGACTAGATAATATCATTAGTGTTAGCAAGGAATCCAGTTTCCTCCTTTTTTTATATATTTTATATATACTCCCAACAACAGGCTTCCCCTGTTGGTGGGAATAGTTTTGGTGGTTCCTTGATTTGGCTGTTTAGTATTAGCTTCTTTGTCTGAATTGGTCTTTCCTTGATTGGGGTATTGTTTAACTCTTGATTGTTGGTCTCTCTAGTGTTAATCTTGGTATTAACCACTGCTCACCTGAGAATTGATTGCTGGTAAGAAGGAGTTTTGGTCTTTTTGTTTCAACATTGTAGTCAAGAAGCAGAAAATTTGTTTCCAAACAGAGGAATGTGTCTGGATAGTTATATAGACAAAGGTCTAATTAGAGAATTAACACTGTTTCCTCTCAAGGAAACCTACTGATCTCTGCTGCTCATCCCTCTTTGGGTGGCAGCATGACTGAGGGTTTGGCATTCTCCCTCAGCCAGGCTCAGACTATAAACCAACAGCCACTTGCATTCAGTCATCCATATCATTTGCAGGTGGTCTATTACCTTCTTCTGGACTGTAGGTAGAAAGTGTGCCAGCCTCAGAATCAGAGGAGGCCATCACCTCTATTGATATTACACTTATTATGAAATAGAGGTAACAATAATCTAGTCTAGTTTAATGAAAAGAAGGACTAGGGGAGACATGATAGCAGTGTTCCAATATCTCAGGGGCTGCCACAGAGAAG
>JANHFK010002204.1:0-12820 GCA_036250565.1 Sibynophis collaris | reverse complement strand
AAAATGTAATTATTTTATCTCAGTATTAGTATTTTAGCTCATCTTAATTGAGATAATGTTAAACCCAGCAAGGCTGAATTGTATACATTATGTAACAAGGATATTAAAAATAATGTAAGGCACTGATTATTTATTCTTATAGGACATATTGCAGGACTAGAATAAAAAATACTTATGGACTACAGTAAAAAGCTGGACTAAATATATACATGCATTATATCCAGCAAAACTGAATTGAAATTTGAAAAATTTAGAAAATTAGAAAATTTTTAAAGCATTTTTAAAAAAGAAAATAACTAACTTTTGTTGTCTTTTTTAATTTCATTTTTATATGCCAAAGCACTTAATATATAACCATTGGTCCCAATTGTTATCAATCCACCAATATCTTGAAGCTATCTTGATCAGAGACCTCTAGTTATGCACAATTTGGCCACCTACTTAGTTCCTGTTATTTATAAAACAAAATTGAATACAAGACAGTAAGGTATCATAAAATAGCATATGGTGTAAAAACACAAATAACTAACAAAAAAAAATACTGAAAATTCAAAGGGATTTGTAGAAAACAAACCTCACTGTGGGATCTTAAGAATGATTACATAGCAGCTACTCTGCTGAGTGTAATGGGATTTCTAAGTAACTAACTTGGCATCTGAGGCAATTGTGTCATCGTACATAGTGCATGTATGGCAGTGTTACTACCTTATGAATTTTCTTGCTTCTGTGGTAATTTCTAAACGGCTGCATGCGAGATTAGTCATCTGAAGGAGAATTAATTACTGCATTCTGTATTACTGAATATTGCAGGGGGAGAAACCATGTACAAGAGATCCACTAGGCACTCATTATTTCTAAAAAAGGTATTAATATTAAATTTCTCACTCTTCAGAGAGTAGAATTTAACATTTGTTACCCAGATTTCTCTAGCTTTAAGGATTTTCTATTAGGTAGAAAGTCGCAAGAAAACAAGGAATAAAGAAAAATAACTAGGGGCTAAAAGCTGCCCTCTTAATTTCCTGTTTCCTTCCTCTGCAAAAGAGGCTTTTGCTTTTCCACTTCCGTCTTAGAATGGCTCCTAATTTCTTTTCTTTTGTTTCATTTATTGCTGCGTAGTGATGATAATGTTTTATCCCACTCCCCATTTTTCTTATATGTATCTTAATTTTTTCAGCTTTCTTGCTGCTCTGATTTTCTCATCTGTAAAAGCTCCAAAGGAAAACTGTTTTCTCTTGTTATCTTTTTTCATGCTTTGGATGAAGCTCAGGATGGTAGGAAGGCTGCAGTTTCGGAAACAATGAAGACAGTGAAATATAGGGCCACACCCCCTCCAATGGAATCAGGCTTCATTTATGAAACTGTAAATACATAATATATATAAGTGATCTTTCATCATCATCATTTGCAGAATATATTCTTAACATCATACCAGGTCCTTTTTCAACATAGCATTATTATTTCTTTTAAAACCTAAAAATCCACTGTGTTTATATTTGTGTTCTCACAAAGTGTTTTGATTCTGTTGTTTATAGTATTGGAAGCTGACCAGAGTTGCTTGATAGTGAGATGGGTGGCATACAAATTTAATAAATAAACAACCCAATAAAGTTAATGGTACTTTATTTACTTTATTATTTATTAATCAAATTTTTATTCTGCTCATCTTATCCTGTGTGACATTTCCATCCATGTATCTGGAAAACACTAAGTTAGAAACTCTGGCAGGATAACACAAAACATAATCTCATTTACTCAGTTAGTGGCTCTTCATTGCAGCATTTATTTTGCTTTTTATTTACAAATAAAACCCATAAAACATAATCTATATCATGAGACTTAATTTACATGATAGTCTAATCTGGATCAAGACTATTGTGCACGAGGACTAGAAACTTAATCCTTCTACCATAATTGTTTTTTTTTAATAAAATGCTTCTTCCCACTGGCACGGAGTTGAAATATAACATCCTTCCATGGATATCACTGCCTGATGCATGATTTTTTTTATGTTGCATGTTATGTTGCATTTTTTATGTTGTTTAAACATGGTATTGAATAAAACAAAATTTATTGTGTTCAGACAATTTAGGCTATGGTGTTTCCCCAAAATTAAAACACCAACAGCTCCAAATAGAATGATTGAACAGGAGAAAAAAAATCATTTATCCTATTAACACATTCCCAACAATCTACGGCGAACTTTTCGCAAGTAATTTATTTGAATAATAATAAGTGTCTATACATTAAAATATCGTGGCTTATAAATCATTATACAGGACTTATACATAGTTACTTGGCTTAACAGGTATGAACCTAAATTTTATGTAGTGTGAAATTGTCTCTAATTTGGGGTTTTATTCAAAGCGCCAGAACTGGGTTGCTTGAAAGAGTGAAGAATGAGCAAGATCTGATGACTGATTGAAGCAAAGCTCCATTGTGTACTTCTATCTTTGCATTCTGCAGGTGTGTGATCTCTGTCTGCAATAAGCTAAAAGGGAAATATTTGCAATGATAAATATTTATCTACAAAAGCACCTAATACAAAGAATTTAACATGGCAATTTTTTAAACTGACTGAAGAATTAGCCACAATGGTGTCCCTAGGGCCTTTAGGTTGGTGGAATTCAAGTGTTCTGACATATCTCTGCAACAAATAGTTTGTAATGATAAAATATTATTTTTTATGGAAAGAAATAATCTTTTTTTCCAGTATAAAACCAATTTCAGAATAAATAATATTCTAGTATAAAATAAGCACTATATTTCTTTCTTCAGCCAATGAAATGCATTTATTACTTGGATCTCATTACTGAAAATGTGCCAAATAATAGACTAAATTCAAAATGTCATATAAAAATCCATAAACAAGGAATATTTGGAGATATACTTTTGTTCAGGCCATTAATGAACAACCAACTAATGCCACTTAAAAATGTTATGGCAGATATTATGGCTGCCATTTTCCAGTTTCGAATGCCTTTCTTTTAATTTATCTTTAAAGGAAAGCAAAGTGGATTCACTTATTCCACTGTTAAGATATATCCATTGCATTAAAAAAAAAAAAACTAGCTTACCATGGTGGCAATAACTCACCAGTAGAAATGTAAAATAGAAGGCAATGAACCTACCCAGCTCTCCAATATTGAATTGGAAAGGTAATAATAACAATTCCAATGCATACATATCTAATTTGGTTGGCTGGAGTGATTTGGTGGTAGGAAAATAAAATGTTGCAATGAACAGTAAATTAGATTGTGTTTTGATTATCCCGTCACCTTTCCCAACCTAATGTTTTCCAGATTCATTGGAAGGGAAGCTCTCAGGATTGCCAGTTAACATGCCAATTAAGAATACTGGAGATACTGCTCCAACTCATACTGGAAAATGTGTCGGGGAAATGATGCATTTTATTTTGATCTCATATCATTTAATGCAGCATCTATTGTTTATTAAATGATTATGCCTCATTGATTTTGTGTGCATCTGGGGAAAACAGTGTATGCTTTAAGGCAGTCTGTAGTGTTATTATTCTGATAGTGTTTGAACTATACACCAGAGTATGTATTAAGTGTTCTTTCTATCATACAATTTTATATTCTATCATACAATTTTATATACAAAAGTATGAAGGCTATTGCTTAGCACATTGTAAGATGCCCTGAGTCTTCGGAGAAGGGCGGCATATAAATAAAATAAATAAAAATAAAATAAAAAAAATATTCTGTAAAAATCTGTAGCAGATTTACCTGTAGCAGAAAAGCCAAGGGCTAACCTACTCTTTGACTACCAGTTACTCTTGTATTTTAAGCCAATTAGTTTAGAATAGTATTTTATATTACAGTATTTCATTTTTTTCACATACTAGAAATTTTTCAATCTCTTTATGTATCTCAATCTATTCTGTGAATGGCCAATATCTCTATAACCAAAATGACAACAATAACGTAATGAGAAAATAGAACAATTTAGTTTATAGTGATCAAACACTTTTATGGACTGGCCTTGTTCTGTAAGATTATGAGTGTATTTTAATGTGACCTTGATGTATGGCTTGAGGAAAAAGCAGTACTATTATTTTATGGACCATAGGAAATGCAGATATACAGGCAAAACCATTGCTTAATTTTAGACCTCTCTGATAACTAAATGGTTTTAAAATAAAATTCAACTTAGTCTAGTTAACTTCTGTTTATGGAACCATTTTATCCTTGGTCTCAGTAAAATGTCTGTGAAGTAAGCATGTTTTTAATCATTTTAATTCAATGATTCCATACTATTACCCAACGTTTTATGTAATTAATATTCAATTAAGCTTACAGACTATAGTGTTGAAATAATTATACCTAGCAGTTTGATGAAACCTGATTCCCATAATCATTCCTTGATGCTTTTTTTAATGTATGTATCGAAGAAACAAATATGCAACTCATCTTACTATAAAGCTAAAACAATATAACATGCTACTTATTCTGGATAAATGTTGAAACATTTTATAGATTAGGGCTCAAAATGTTATGCACTAATGGTAAATCACCTGAAATTGAAATTTTAAAGTTTAAATTTGATTGAAATGTTCAATTCAAACATGTTATATTTAGTTAATACCATGTTTATTTTCCACATAATTTTTTTCCGTTCTAAATTTATACTAGAATATTTGCCTTCAGGCAGAAAGCAATGTATTTTTATCTATTTTACACTTGTCTTATTCGAAGCTTAATTAAATTCACTAATATTTATTGGCCTAACTGCCCTGTGCCCTTAAACAGAACAGGGCATACTCATTGATGTTAATCTTAGAAAAATAGGCCAAATAAAAATCCTCAGGTATACAACTAATGTGTGAGTAGCAGCCATAGTGCCTATTATCTGTTTATTAAAATCATTATGGCAAGCACTCAGCAATTAAAGTAAATAGTAAACATAATTTTTGGTTGGAGAAATAATTAGCTTTCCCTTTAAGGAATCTTACTATGACCATCCAGAGCAACATCTAACAGTGCAAACTTTCTTGGTATTGTTTTTCCAAATGCATAAATCATAAGATCAGATAATTAGTTATACTCTCAAATTAACAAAACATATAACATGACTGTAGAGGATACTTTTAATTTGTTACCATCTCCAATATTCAGCATACACTGAACTGTTTCCATAGCTTATAGAAAGTCATGTGCATATTTTTTGTATAGGGCAGAGTGTACATTACTTCAAATCTGTGTATAAATTATTTGTACATGCCGTTCTTATCTTACTGCAGTCCTAAGATATGAGTACATTGACAAATAAGGGCTGAATTTCATTCATTAAATCTGAGTTAGAATTGAATAATCCAGTCTAGAATCTGCCTTTGCCTCTGCCTCTCTTGACCCTGGATTGATTTAAATTATTTCAACAGCTGATTACACTGCTTCTGGATGACTTTGTCTGGACTAACGTTGAGCCTGATTTGTATTTAGGACAGTATTTTTCAACGTTGAGAACTTTAAGAGGGATGAACTTCAACCCAGAGTTTCCCAGAAGCCCACCGCTCTTAAAATTATCAAGGTCGAGAAACACTGACTTAAATGGAGATTTGCAGAGAAAAGCAGGGTGATAAACTAAACTGAGAAGCTGAGAAACATAAAAGTGTTAACTTGCTAATGCATAAATGAAGACATAAAAGAATAGTTAGTATTATATCCATGAAATTTTCTGAACAATTATTTTGCCATTAACACTGCTAACCTGCTGACGTTTGGGAGATGTGAGCAACAGAACATTTTAACCAACAGCTACTAGTGTAGCTAATGATTTGTGTGTTTTCTGATTTATAACCAATCAATTACTTCCTTTCACAGCAGGAGCCAAACAGAGATATAAGTACACCCTTAACCTTCAATGGAGGCTATATCAACCAGCAATGAGAAACAGCTTTTGTTCTCTGTACTGTTTTAAACAATGATCAAAAAGTTGTCACATTTCACAATATTTCAACCTCGCAATTTGTGAAGTTCTAGGAGACAAAATGGCTGCAATCTCCTGATGTTTGATTATCTTCAAATTTGGAGCATATTTAATTTTGAATATTTTTCTATCACATGACGACAACAGAAATGATTGCCTACTTCTGAAGACTAATATGCTTTTGTTGATGGTTACAAACAACTTCAGGATACTCCAACCTATTCTAGTATTCCATTAGTGAATACTAGTATTCACTGTATACTAGTATTCCATCAGTGAACTTTAAAAAGGAGCAGTAAAATTAAGAGAGCAACAAAGGTTAGGCAGTCGAAGCTCCTTCAGAAGATAGCAGACAATCCAGCAAGCCAAGAAGAAAAAGGGTATGGAGAGCACCCCCCTTCAACCTGTCACTGAAAAAGAAGGGGTGTCCATGCCACAACACACAGCAGCAAGTTGGAGTCAGGATGTTTGCTTACAATCAGATGAAGTACAGCAAGTGAACTGGATTGCTTGGGCAAGATTTGTGCTAGCACTGTCATGAAACATTACTTTTGATTCTGAGTAGGAAACAACAGGCAATGTTTGCCTTCTTGATAGGATGACAGCAGCCAAAAGGTGACATTGTGTATCTCAGTCTGCCCTCAAGAAACAGGTTACCCTCTGATGAGGTAACCTGTTCATGCACATCAGCCTTTAGTCATGCTCAGTGTTAAATTACTCTATGTGGTCAACCATAACATGAGAGTGTGTTAACTAAGTCAAATGCTTCATTTTGCCTAACTAGTCTCCCAAGAACAACTGAATGGAAAGAGCTGATTGAATAGTGAGGTTTTTCATTACACACTCATGGCATCCGACAGCAGAAATATAGGCTGCAGTGCCCAAATCAAGCTTACTGCTTTCTATATGAGTAAGAAAATAGTAATTCAATCATGCTATTGAGCTCATAGGATATCAGGCATTTTCTAGAGGAAATGGACCAAGTAGATTTGACTAGCAGCTGACTGAGTGTCATTTGTGACAACGGTACTTTTGTGTAAATCTGCAAAACTTGGGTTTCTCTTAATATGCTTATGTGTGGATGGTGGTACTTTAGCAACACATTCACCATTTTATCAATACAAACATGATTTCTGAGGGAGATGGGCAGTTTAGAAATATGAAATATAAATATAAATAAAGGGCTCAATAATTACACACACATATATATTCTGTCTATAATATTATTTTAATGTTGAAATGTGAAGCAGTACTTTAAAAAAACCCTCATTTTTATCACCATATATGTGCTAGATTTTGTATGAAATTGTTATACTCTATATGTATCACTTCTAGAATATGATTATGCATTTTTCATGGCCATGTCACTCTCAAATGTTTTAATTAATTAACAGTTCTATAGTTTCTACACACTAAAATTTAAAATCTGCATTGAAATAAAAAACAATAGACATCTAAACACGCACTTTATAGCGCTCTGTTCTGACTTGGAGTCAAGCCCAAACTTAGCATGGCTGAGGCAATTTAATGGCAATTCTTAATTCACTTCAGATGGGATAAACACCTCTAAGCCGTTATGGTCCAGTTCCCAACTCCCCTTGAAATGATTGTACAGACAATAGAGCACCATAGGCAACAATGGCAAATGAAGGAAATATTAGCGATCTATTGGTGTTTATGTAGGATATAGAATTGAAGACTTGCCTCAGATCAGATTGATATTTGCAATCGGACCACATGTTATACAGCCCTAGCTTTATATAACTGCTTTTGTCTAACAATTATGCTTCACTGCTGGCCAGATTCTTGTTTTCAATGTGTAACGATACTTTATGATGGTAAATACATTATGATTAATTGTTTGCTTTTTTCTTCCTACTCACTGCTGTTTTCATTTTCCCACAGGGTTATCCAAGAGGAGTGACAATGGGGACAAATGATGAAAGCAGCCATGATGATGCAAGCTTTACCTCTTATATACATGATGCCCACACAAAAAAAGGAGGATTTTGTATTGTGACAGTACAATGCTGTCATTTTGATGCCTCTGTTTCTCCATTTTTGCTTTGCCCGTATTCAGTGTGTTCTCATTTTCCTACTCCTCTTTCTTCCCATCTGTTCAATTCCCCTCACAGTTCCATTCACAATATACTTTTTTAAAACATCCAATCTGTAATTTAAAGATTATTTCATAGCTGTATTCATTTTTTTTCCTTAGCCTGTCTTCCTCATTTACATAAACTTTGTTATTTGATTGCATTTTTTTTTATTGTGTATAATGCAAATGGCAGGGCTTTGCCTTTACGGATTCATTCTTTTGAAGGAAAAGTAAATTAGAATGGGTTCTCTCAAGGCTGATGCAATCTATATGAGACTATTCTGAATCCCGTCATGAAACAAATCAGCATCCCCTGTGCACCTTTATTATTTTGCTCCACTTAAATTGCTAAGAACATTTAGGCAAATACCTTTATACTTGCACATTAGTTTAAGAAGTATAGAACAGATTATTTCACACACACATACACACAAAGCATGAAAAAAAGCAACTCACCGTTAGAAAATCATAAAGGGTTGGTTAATTCCTAAGGCTAGGATGATCATTTAATTCAGTTTTAGTCAAAACCCAGCAAAATGAATTCAAAAGGCTATGTAAACACATGATTGGACAAAGCAGAACATCACGAATACTAGGAGATGAGAACAAAATAGCAACTGAAGTTCCAGAGCAGAAATATTTGCAACAGGAGGTCCATATGAATCCCACATTCTGAAAATGAGGAAATATGTATTTTACTTAAAAAAAACAAAACAAAACCGTAATATATAGTCACCAGTACTAATATTTATGTTCAGCTCATGTATCAAAGTCACTGAATGATTTTGGATTTTAAAATTATGATAGGAAGATTTTTTAAAATTATTTTCTTCACATACATGGAACTTAAATATTTTTACTTTTCTAAGCCATTTTTCTGAACCCAAGTATTAGAACCTGACTTAAGATGGTAGGATTCAAAAATTGTTTACTACCGGTTCTGTGGGCGTGGCTTGGTGGGTGTGGTATGGCTTGGTGGGAGTGGCTTGGTGGGCATGGCAGGGGAAGGATACTGTAAAATCCCCATACTCTCCCCACTCCAGGGAAAGGTTACTGCAAAATCTCCATTTCCTCCCAATCAACTGGAACTCGGGAGGCAGAGAATAGATGGGGGCAGGGCCAGTCAGAGGGGGGATTTACTAGTTCTCCGAACTACTCAAAATTTCCGCTGCTGGTTCTCCAAAACTGGTCAGAATCTGCTGAGTACCACCTCTGATGCAATTCTATATAGAACTCTATATCTACATTTAATTTCCATATTTCAAATGCAGCTTCTTACCTGTTCCATTTTTTTCCTTTCTCATATAAGCTTGTGAGTTTTCCTTTCTCCATGGTGCACAAAAACAACTGGACAAACAATGTATGCACACAATACGTCCCACAACCATCTTCTTCATAAATTAACGCTTCTGTCTTTTTATGCATCTTTAAATGGAAGGCAGGTATTAAAAAGCAGTTTCTTGGGATTTGCATGATGCTGACTTTTCAGACTCACAGAAAACAAAACAAAACAACACTCGTTTTGGGACCACTGTATCAACTTAAGTGTACCAGAGAAACTCATTCTGCTACAATAAAAAGGTTTTGGAAGCAAAATTTTACCATGCTGTTTACAACCTGCTCTGGCTATGTATTTATTTATTTATTTATTTTACTGAACGGAGTCTATGAAAGAAGCAACAACAATGGATTCATTGAAAATATAGTTGGCCTATGACCAACAAAATAACTTAAAGAAATATCTCTGGATGTTTCATTGAGACTTCTTCCTAATATTCATTCATAGACCAAATGTTGGGCACATATCAATGTTCTTTTAAATATCAACAAACAAAAGAAAACAGCACAATGTTTGCATTTGGGAATCTAAAAAAGTCAAGCAACACTGCAAATTAAACTATGAGATAGATATTGAACATGTACAGTGTGTGTGTGTGTCTCTGTGTGTGTGTGTGTGTGTTTATCATACACACTTTTGCATTTATCAACCTATCTGAGAAAGAAAAGATAACACATACAGAACATCCAGGAATGACATTACATCATAAACTATGAAACTTTCTCAATTAGAGAAAGAATGTAAAAAAGACCAATGAACTTATCTACTAGCCAAATGCATTATGCATAGTATTTAATGATTTTTCTTCTTCTCCTGAACTAGATCCAACCAATGGTATGGAATAAGCAACTATTTTATTGGTGAATATATTTCTTCTAAATTTGCACAGTTTAGAGACGTGGTTCTCAAGCTCTTTAGCTCCTACATCCCCTCATAAAGTTTCAGATTGTTCCTTGACCCACCCCCCAAATATTTATTATATCAAAATAATTTAATACATACTACTTTAACTAATAATACTATGAATAACAGCAATAAATAATCCCATTGACCCTTTGAGGGTCAAAATGGACTTCTTTGGGGAACCCTGGTTTATAGTATATTTTTTTTAAAAAAATAGGAAATTGTAAGACTCAAAATACACCTTATAAAACTCTCTGTTCGCAGACCTCAATCTAAGTTCAAACAACAATGGAGGATTCTTTGACACTAGTTTCAACATCAACCATAACTGAACCGAGAAAGAATTCCATAAGAGAGACTTTAATTTTCTCAGCTGCCATGGAATAACATTTTACAATGTTGCACTATCAGGAGTGGATGAGTTTTCCATAATGATTCTTCTCATGGTAATCCACAACCTAGACTTTAGTTTCATTATAGCTAGAGGTTAGATCAACATTTTCATTAGAGCCCAAGATCCCTGTTCAAGCACCATTGAAACTTCAAGAGGGCATATACCTCTTTTAGTATTTGCTTCCATTGCATGTGTCATTTTGATACTTATTACCCTAATTTGAAGACATCCTTCTGGAATTCATTGTACATGGGTAGCCAAGCTCATATTTCCATTAAACATAAAGAGATAATAGAAATAAAGAAAGCATTCCATACAGTATAATAATATATAATTAGTATTTCCAATCACTTCTTCAGGGTATGTGGCTTGACATCCTCACTGCAGGTGGAATAGCTGATTAAACAGTATTTGAAAGCAAACATTTCATATAAAAGAACTGAACAAAAATTAATGATCAAAATCCCAGCATAGGCAAACATACTTTCAGCTTTTGATAGTCAGACTTAAACATTATTAACTCTTCACTTAATCATATAAAAAACTCCTGGCTGTTAATATTACCTGTCTGATTGTAGATATCCATACATGTTCATGATTGGATGGATGCCAGAAAAAGTAACTGTGAACAATTTGCAAAATTTAAATAAGCCAGCAGTGAATAATTGTTGAGAATGAACATCTCTCTTTTATCCTTTCTGGGTAATAGGCAAACGGAAGGACTGGATCAACCAAACAAGCCTCTTCTTATAATAAATATTTCAATCAGCTGGTGGTTGCCAGCTCTGTTTCTCTGCAGAAACTATATTTCTTGCAAGCAAGTGTCCTTTAAGAATGACCACAAAGAAACTACAGCTTGTCTGTGTGAGAAAAGGGAATGTGTGTAAGAAAAGCTACGAATAATTAGGCTATCTGGTATTACAAATCCATTGAAAGGATGTGATCAATGGGTCACAATTTTCCATCCACAGCATCTCATTTGTAACTGAATAACAAAAGAGAGGGAAATCATGAAATCACAACACATTGTACTGGCAAGCACAAAGCACACATCAAATTGGCATCTCTCCCAAGGGGGACCGTCTATGCTCATTATATTCACCTTTTCTTCCTTCCACTGTTCCTGCTTCATTATTTAGAATCTTGTCTAGGAATTGTCTGGGTGGTGAGATATTGTATCCACTCCCAAGTTCACACAGATTTATTTAAGATACAAAATCAGAATCATTTGTTGAAACAAATTAAGTAAAGTCCGTAATAATGTTTGGGAAGTCTTAGAGTTATCTAATATTGGGCTGGATTACACATACTGCAAAATAAATGAAGCAGTCCTAAAATAAATCTCTCAATGTCTTCAAAATATCCCACCCATATCATAAACCTAGAATTAACTGTAATTTAAATAATTGATATCCAATACTGTGTATGACAACTTTTCTACAGTGGCTAAAGAGGACTCAAACCAGTGGTGGGATTCAGTCAGTTTGGGCCAGTTCAGGTGAACCAGTTGTTAAATTGCTCCTCTCCCCGCCCCTTCCAGGAGTCCCCACGTGTCCCATTTTGGCTCCCATGTAAGTGCAGGAAGCCCAAAATGGGGTGCAGGGGAGTGCGATGCCACCCCCATGTATTTTGGGCATACCAGGCCCAAAATGGGGAAGGGGGAGGTGAGGCATGCCTTCCCTGTGGCCCGGTTTTGCTCCTAGAGGGGTGCAGGAGGCCAAGTGCTACCTGTCACCTCCTCTGGCCACGCCCACCCAGCCGGTCATTAGGGCAGAGAACCGGTTGTTAAATTATTTGAATCCCACCACTGACCCAAACATTATATCTAAGATTACCCATACTTACAATCTATTCCTTGCTTTTCATTATTATGGGTAGTGACTGATTGACTGTTATATTTATGACACTCTATTCTGCTTCAGGAACCTATGGTATAACAGAATAAGGAATAATCCTTTACAAATTACACTTTTACTTACTTACTTACTTATTTATTTATTTATGTTTGATTGATTTAATGAGCACCCTCATTTATTTATTTATTTGTTCGTATTTCTAGACCACCCTTCTCCTTCACAGGACTCAGGGCGGTTTACAGTCCAATTAAAAAACATCCAAGTACAAAATTTAAAATCAATTA
>JANHFK010002203.1:442665-461243 GCA_036250565.1 Sibynophis collaris | reverse complement strand
GTGGCAGGATGCGATCCCGCAAATATACAGGACCTAAGCCATGGAGCGCTTTAAAGGTGGTAACTAAAGCCTTGAAAAGCCTTGAACATCATTCTTTAGATCCAGTTGCTTCTGAAACAATACCCTTCATGAGTTTATATATTTTCTGTGTTGTAGTAGAATTAATCCATACTAAAGGAAAAAAATATTTAGGTCATGAATTCCTGCTGGCTCATGCTTATGGATCTTTTCAGAAATTATACAGATGATGGTTAGAAAGTAGTGGACATAAAGATACTCTTAAAATATTATTAAAAGATTGCATTTAATAATTTATTAAATTTATACACCCTCCCTAGCTGTCGGCAACTTTATACTAAATGTACATATTTTATGCTTTTGGTTTATTCACCCTGTGTATATCAATCCAAAGCTTGAATGGTTCTGAGTCCACTGAGAAATATTTCTTTGAAGTTCATTCTTTCTTGATGTAAATTGTCAGATTCTGTTTCTTAGATCAATGAAGACTGGTAGTCCTAATCGGTTTGTTGTATGCAACATTTTATTAAATTATAAAACATTTTTGTGTAAATCACACTATTGTCTTTTATGGGTTCTGTTTCCTATAGAGATCTTCATCCAATTAAATAAAAAAAACCATTTTCATAACTTGAAGGAAATATTGTAAGCATGGTGAGAATTATTGCATGACTTGTTTTAGAAGATTAATGAGGTTAAACTACTGGAAAAAAATTATAAGAAATTGGAGTTCTAAAGCCCCCAATAATGAAACCATTCATTTGAATCAAATAATGACTTCCCATAAATTAATTGCCACTGAGTCAGGCTCATGTCCTGGTGACTGTATGGACAAATATTCATTATCTCAGGCAGTCTTCAATGATCATCCAAGGGCATTCACTCTTGTTTGTTGTCCTCCCCTTTTTCAGTTACCTTATCTCCCCATTCATCTTAAACTAATTTGTGAAATTTTGCTTATTGCTTTAAGGAGGCATTTATTTGGTGCGGAACCAAATGTCTACTGTTCTTTAGTAACCATACCAAAATGTATCGTTCTTTCATTTTTTTTAAAGTGCCCAATCCTTAGAACTGTACCCTGGAAATATTATTGCTTGAACTACTCTGTGGATAGAACACAGATATTTTTATTCTCATTATCCTAAATTCATCAGAGATGCCAAAGATTAATCTTTTTACCTATTCAGTATCCTGTCATTTTTTTCTGTCACATCAAATTTCACTTTGCATGCTGGATTCTAGTTGATGTTACATTTTAGGATTTAACATTGAGGATTTTTCATTTTTACTTTCAGAATGAGCTTTTCTAAGACTCAACTTTTGGCTAACAAAAGGACAGCATTCAGACACTTTTGATAGCGCTGACTTCTGGGTGACCTGCAGGGATTAGGAATGAAAAGCACAATATTCTAGCAATTCTTTTTCTTTGTAGCCAATTCCAGTCAATGTTGACTGAGCAAGGCGTCACTTTGTGGGACCCAGAAAGTCGGGCACCTTTGTCAGGGTGATACCTTCTGGACATTATTGTTCTCAGAATATGTACAGGTTCCCTTCTTGCCTTATTTAAAGATGGCTTTAAAATCAGGCTCTTCCCTCAGGCCTTGGGTCAGAGTAGGTGCTGGATATCTTCTCTTTGATGTTTTGGGTCTCTTGGATGGCTGCTGCTTTCTTCCAGACTCTCTTTTTAAAGCAATGTGCATCTTTGCTTGTATTGGTGTAGTGTGTTAGCTGTCCAGAATGGTGACAAATTGGGACAGCCTATATTAACCTATGCATCTCAGAATGTGTTTGACCACTTATTTTGATTCCAGTTGACATTGCTTCTAACATTGCCATTTCTGTATGTTCACATATAAGTAAAACAGGCAGGGATAACAAGCATCCTTTTCTCATGTCTTCTCCCATTCTGAGCCATCCGTTTTCCAAATTCAATGAATTATCTTTCATTGTAAAACTTATTTGGAAGAATAAAAAATATTGTGAAATATTAGTATATTTCACATTGTCAAAATATACAAAAACTCCCCCCTCCTGTAGTCAATAAAGCAAAGACAAATCTTTTTAAAAAAATATTCTTTGCCTCTTTTCACATCCTACATTAGCTATCTAATACACCTTTATACCTTTTATGAAATTTCTCTGATCAATTGGTGTATCATTCTCCATGTATGGTTCTGTTCTTTGATGGCTTACATGAGAAATCAGCACAATGATTCAGTAGTTAATGCACTATTTTGCATCTCCCTTTGTGAATTAATAAAATATAAATAAGCTGATACCAACATGCCTTTTCTGTTTGGAAGGATGATGAAAGAAAGAAAAATCCAAAGTAGCTGTTCTGTTTGTGAAGGTGTAAGTAAAAAGACGAGGACCATTATTGTTACTTAGGTTCAACTAAGTGCAACTAGTACAAATATCCAGCACCCCAGAAAAGGATAATGACAAAGCACTTCCTCACTGCTGCTATGAAAATTACATGGATATACCAATGTATGCACCAGGAGCTGAGTTCAACTGGAGAGCATCTTTGTATTTACTATTTGTAATAATACTCCATCAGCACCCACAATAATTGATGGAAAAGATATTAACGATTTTTTTGATGCTATGTAGCTATATGACAAATATCAAAGTGTCTCAAAACAAAGACGCTTCAGAAAAGCACAGTTGCTAGTCATGCAGATGTGCATTCATTTTAATAATCTAAAAGAATGGATACATCTCATTCATTTTAATTACAAAACCAAATAAATCCAATGGATGAATTTCAAATGAAAAATTCATTACTCATTGTTTTCACTTGCATTATTTCTGTTTCTGCTGGAAAACATACATAGCAGTGGGGTGTATGAGTTAAGGGGAGGAAGGTAGAGTAATAAAATGACAGGAATTACATGAATTATACAGAAGAGAGAACTTTGTCTGAGCTAACTTTGGTAGTCTGATTTTTTTTTAAAAATTCAGCAGGCACAAAGCTGGGGATGGGGGTGAAAACACTAGTATAATATATTAAAAGCTCATATGATTTAAAACATTCCATAGTCATAAGTAGCAAAATATACATTTTAAAATTAATAGAAATAAGATCATTTAAAGCAATGAATTGAAAATGAAAGCTAAAAAAATGACCTTTCAATAATGAAAATGGGAAACTTCTGTAACAATTACTTCATAATGAAAGCTTGTTACTACAATATATTTTGTAATTTAGCTACACACTTGTATTATCAGTATTTGACTGTTAACATTTTAACAAGATTTTAAACAAGAACTACATTCATTATTCACAATGTTGTTTAGAGAAACAGAAGTCTTTGACAAAATATAATAGTCTTTATGCAATTCTATTTAAAATCACTGTTTTGATTATATGTTCACTCACCCACGACAGAAATTAACAGCTACTAGGTTCTTTGGCAAGCAAGAGCCTGTTACAAATACATTTTGCCATTTTTTCAAAATATTTCATGTTACATCTTTAAACCAAAAAAAATCTATTGCACTTTTAATTTGAACTGTTCTTTTAAGCACCTTAAAGCACGGGTCCCCAATCTCTGGTCCAGGGACCAGCACTGGTCCGTGGCATGGCAGAAACTGGGCTGCGCAAACAAGTGAAGTCTCATCCACAGGATGTAGGCAGCACGTGAAACCACGCCCACTCTAGTCTGCGGAAAAACTTCTCTCCACAGAACCGGTCCCTGATGCCCAAAAGGTTAGGGCCTGCTGCCTTAAAACATGGTACCTCGTTTCATAAATTAAAGTATGTCCACTTTTTCAATCACAGTCATTTTAAGGCTGAATACAAACATCTTGGGAAAATACTTTTATCACAAAGAGTATTACAACATGCAGAATCAGATAATTATAATAATTCTAATCAGAATTAGAATACCAATTTTACAAAAACTTGCTGAAGCATTCCAAAGCAAGGTGCAAAAGAATCAGAATCATTCATATATATATATTTATGTTTTAATTCATCTGTTTTTCCTTTTTAATTTTTTGTCACTGAGTATAGCATAGGGTGGATTTGTCTTCATTTTGACATTCCTTTTAAAAATGGAAGGTTTTTGTTTCTTAAAAAAAACTCTAGGTTTTAACAAACACAGATTTTGGGAGAAAGATATAAACCTCGTAAGGAGATTTTGTTTTATATTTATTCATGTTTTTACGCTTACATACATTACATGGGAGAGGACAATTTATCTGTTCCAGATATTACTGGAAAACTGAAAGGCTAACTCCTTTTTATTGACATTATCCAACCTTTCAGACACTATGGATTTTTTAAAAAGAGGTTCAGCAGTCAAAATGTAGAATTTTCCAACAGCTGAAAAATCTTTTAAATATAGTTCCTCCACATAAAATTTAAAACATTACATTGAACACATTATACAACATTATAATAAAAGGCATAATCTCTTTACATTTTCCCATTTTTAAGTACAGTATAGAGTTCTCTTTTCTGGCAGCAGTAGAAACCAATAAGCAGCTATTTGTTGTGCAATATTATGAATGCTGTTATGTACAGTAGAATGTATGTTTATGCCAGTAAAAATATAGATATATTGATGCATTTAAAGTTCACTTGAAGCAAAATTAAAGGCGTTGTGAAAACCTCTGGTGGAGTTTAGTACCAGTTCTTCAAAAAAATCTCTAATTATCTAATCAGAGTTTGAGTCTAAGCAATAAAAAGTCCCAAATATTTACACTGTATCAAAACAATATAAAACTTTAGTAGTCACTTTCAGTGTGCAAAGTAAGCAGAAGCGATTACTGATTCTGCAAAAATCTCGTTGAAGCATTCCCAAAGCAGAGTGCAAAACAATCAGGAATCTTTAGGTAATTTTCTTGGATGTCTTTTTAAATAGTTAGGGTTTTTTTTCTCCTTTAATGCTTTATTGTCAGGATAACTTCTAAGGTTAGTGCAAATTCATCCATCATTTAGGATCTGTAATCCTTCCGAACTGTGTGCGCCATCCAGTTCACTTTTGTAGTCCAACTTTCTCTGAGTGCTTCATCAAATTTCTGCTTAAACTGTTTTAATGCATCATCATCATTCTTTCCTAAGGCAAGAGAGTCCTAAGAACAGTAACAAAAACATGGTTATTTGTGTCTTGTGTACACTATATTTTCAGATTATTTTGCAGACTGTTGACAAAATCTATTATTCTGCAGTTAATTCCTATGGGTTTGCAGAACTCACCAAACATATGATAAAGTGCTAGCATTTTTTACTTTTAGATGAAAGGAATTTATGTTACTGTACAACAAACAATTCAACAGAAAGCTATGATAATAATCGTACCAGATTTGCAGTTCAGGAATTATACTGGAATTTTGATTCGCTTACAATCAAAAGCTATTAATTTACAAAGTAATCCCTAAGTACTTCACTAATTCAAATGTTTCTTCCTAGGCTCATCTCTGGGAATGAGATATTCTTTTAACTTGTGCTTAAATTATGAATGAATTTGGTAGGAAGATATTTGACAAAATCCAAAAGGACCTCACACCACTTGAAATTTACAATATTAGGATCTTACCCTTCCTTTATCAAAAAATTATGTGAAGGAGTTTGTCCACTTTATCCCATAAATCAAAAATTGCATTTAGCAATTCACAACTGAAGATTAAGCAGAATACAGGATTCAGAGACAAATGGCCAGAAACTTTATGGTGTAAAAAAAGGACTAAAACTTATCACAATAATTTTTACATAATACCAAGATAATGTTGAAAGTTTGCAGATGCTGCTCTGAGTAAATATCAATTACATATTTATTTATAAACCAAAATTAACAATACAATATTCCTTCATGAAAGGATCAGTTCAGTAAAAAAGAATCTGAAAAATTCCAGGTATAAAGTCCTTTCTAAAGCACGTGATTTAAGCTAAGATAATTTAAGCTCTTAAAATAAGAGCGATAAAAGTGATGTTCACTTTTTGGAAAATTATTTTTGCCCTGTTTATTAAAGAATTATTCAAGATTCAAATGGGTAACCAAGCAAAATTATATTATGTATATTTGCATATTTGCTCAGTGGAAGCTATTAGAAAAGTACATAAATCTATGTTATCACATTTATTGTCTGAGAAATAAGTTAAAGAGTGTCTAAAGAAAAACATGATGTCTTCCAGATACTGCTGAACATAAACTCCTGTCTGGTCTCGCCATCATGATCAATGAAAAGGCATGGGGGGAACAGCCTTTCAATAATACAGTATGTTGGGTTAGGTCAGGGAGTTGAGGTGTATATTGTGGCAGGGTTGTTCAAGGTTTCTGCCTGAGATTTTAGGAAGACGCTATTACTGTAGTTGGAATGAATACTGCTGTCTAGATAGATAGATAAGTTCATCTTGTATGAGAAATAGTAAAATATATATTAATTACTCTGAGTAAACTTGGGCAGAATTTAGAAAAAATATACAATACAATCTGACTGCACTTTTAATTATTTATTTAATCTATATCCATTTTTCTTGGAGAACATAAGATCTGACTGAAAATTAACGAACAATTTCATCAACAAGGAAGGAGTTGAACATGTTTTCTCCATATCCCTAAATTATTAAAGATGTACCTTTAGATATTGGATGTCTTTAACAGAGGTTAGCTCTGGAAGCCCAGCTGTTAACATCAGTGCAAATAAAGTGATAAATAGGTTGCCATGTCTTCGCAGAATCAAGTATGCGTCTTCACAGCATTGGCGGAACCTTAACATTAGCATTCAAAAAACAGACACTGTAAATCAGGACAATAAAAATAGACAGACTGCACAGGAGGCCTGGTCTGGTTTAAGACATTTATGAACAAAATTAATTCATCACTGATAGTTGATGCTTATACCATCACTGGTTCTTCTTTTGCAACTCTTTGAAAACCAGACCTACAGCTTATTAATTCTGAAAAGTACTTATTTACAAATAGTTTGCTTTACTTCCTACTTAGCAACAGCATATATAAGAGCATGGTATGTCTGGTTATTTGACAGAATGAAAACATTATTCTCCCAACTGAATAATGAACATTGTTTGAAAAAGTGGTTTTCCAATACATCTATTACATTTAACACTGAGTTCCAATAACACCTTTCATTTATGTTCTTAAGGTATTTATGATAATACTTTTGCATGTTTTCTAACAAGTAGAAAAAATTATTTTCCGTGTTGTTAAAAAAGAAGACCTTATTTCAAAAGTGTTCAAATATATGACTTTGTAATCAGCAAAAAAGATTTTATAAATTTCATTTATAAATAAATGGAAAACAATGGACTGCATGTATGCACATTTGTGTCCATACACACATACACACCAAGAATTCTCTTAAAATTCTCTTAGTAGTTCAAATTCTTATAATCTGATGTACAGAAGAATGCCTATCAAAAGACTACTTTTCCTATAATGTCTATCATATTAGTTGCACTCTTTCATATATGAAGCTAGACATTATGTAAAATATACTCTCCCAAGTTAAGCGTGACTATTTATGATGATCTGAATATGTCCATGTATGGGTTATTGTTTTTTTCCTTTTTCTTGCAATAAGAAATTTGTTATTGCTTTTCTAGATTTAAAAAAAAAATTCCACTCTATCCTATCCACTCCTATCTGATCCAAGGATGTGGATGTTTCCTATATACTAACCAGGTCTAACCCTGCTTAATCTCCTATCTCCCACCTGCCGGGGCTAGGTCATCTAAGGTTTGGTATACTATCGATTGGGTTCTATCACATATGGATCTAAGACTAAACCAGAACTAAGTAATTCTAACAAGTTTAGTACTTACCGGCCAAATTTTTCAGTGTTTCCAGTTTTTCCCTGCTGGATGACATGAATAAAATCATATGTAAGGATGAAAGGGACTCGTTCTCTTTTAATTCCAAATTTGGATTTGAAGTTTCCAAGAATATGACCAAAATCTATATGAAACAGCTGGGAAACAGAATAAGTCATTATTTCTGGGAAAACATTCATAACAAAATACTATCATCTTATTTTTAAATTCTTCTGCAATGAACAACAACTGCATGTCTTCAATTATGATGAATACTTGCAAGTTTTCAACTAATAATTTGCATCTTTTCAATTAAACCATCTAAATGATTAAATTATTTCTCCTTGGCAGGGAGAGGAAGGTCTGACTAGAGGAAATGCTGTGGCTATTGAGTCAGTTATCGAAAGGAAAAAGAGAATTGGGAAGAAGGTGAGCTTTTGGCCTAGTGAAATATTTAATCTTCAATTCTTAATGTCCATACAGAGCTTGGAAGTATTAATCCAGGAAAGAATCTATATTTAGGTAAGTATTCTCAGATATATGTTTGGCAAAGCTTTACTTGCTACTTTAAAGCTGCCTGAAAAAAAGATAACCCCACTAAGAATTTTTAGTTACTACCACTCTACTTGAATTAAACAACAATTTAATATTTGCCAAGTAGGATGGGGAAAAATCAAAACAGGTACTAGCAGCTTACTCACAGAGAGAAAATTGCTGCATCAGGAAGACAACTTGGGGTACTTCTGAATGGCATTTAGTGCAAGCAAGCCAAGAAGAGAAAAAAAATCTTGAGCAGAAAAGGGCAGGACTCATTCCACTATAATGACTCACAATACTTCACATATATCCAAGGTTGAAGCTATTGTCATGTATCAAAGATGTGCAAAGCATGAACATACTCAAAAGCCCATTTAAAAATAAAGTTATGGCCTTATTTTCTTATTCTGTGGAAATGTTATGTTTGTTAGAAAATGTAACGTAAGAAGTGTTTAAATGTTTTTAGAATGATACACATTTTATGGGAATGATGAAGATGCTGTGAAAAAACCTTTTCCCCAACAAAATCATCATTAGGATCATTGCATGCCAGAAAGCATAGAAATCATCATCCTGAGCTGGGAATGAATGTCTCTACTGGAACGTTCCAAACAAACATGATCCCATTAATATTTTGACTCTTACCTGACCATTCTTCCTGACCATGATATTGTCACTGTGTCTGTCTCCAATGCCTAGGACGTAAGTAGCTACACAGTAGCCAGCACAAGACAAAGTGAATGCTTCAATAGCTCGATCCAAATCTTCTCTAAATTAGAAAGACAACGGTATTTATAAACAGACTTTAACCAGGTATTTGTAATTTTATACTACATATATTTTAAAGAGCTGCTTAAATTACAGAGCTGAGGCTCATTTAGTTTTTCTACCAAAATAACTCCAAGCACATTTATCAAGAAAACATCTTGCAAAATGGAATGGCAAATGCAGAAGCAACTTTTGGAATTACTTCCCACTAATTCACAACATATTATACTCTAGCCATTTCCCCATTAATTACATCTTCACATCATGCAACTATTAGTGAAGTGATTTAAGGTCTATTTTCTTTATTGTTATTTGACAAAACAATGATTGTATGCCTCTACGAGAAACTGTAAGCTACAAGCAAGAAATCCTGTGCGTTTTTATACCCTAAAAGTTGTATCATCTGAATTGCCTACAGATCTGCTTTTCTGCAAGAACACCGTAGAGCGCTGCAATGAAGTTCACACATAAAAAAAATAGCATGTGTTGGTGCAGCATCCTGCTGTTTTATCATGAAAGCTCTCACTGAGTACATGAGAAAGATGGTTCTGGGCAGGGCAGCAGTGGTGCATGGTGTGATGGCAGAGAAAGCCAGGCAGTTGGAGTAGTTGGTGACGGGGTGGGTGGACAACCAAAATGCAGGTGGGTCCAAATTTTGTTCATGTTCATGAAATCATAAGTCTGGTGAGAATGTTAAAAATGTTATGGCTGTAGCAAATTCTTTCATTAAAACAAAAGTTGGAAATGCAATAATCAGTTGGATTTTTCTTTCATGTTTGGCAGGAATGTTGTAAAGTCTAATAATTCTGGAATATAATTTGCAGTGGTATAAACTTTTCCTATTTTTTAAATTAAATTTCACTAAATATTTAGTAATTTTTATAAAGTACAGTGAATGAGTTTTGTATGTGGTAACAAAACTAGAATTGGTAACAACTGCTAGAATAATTTTACACTAGAAATTACAATCAATTTATTTTCTCTCTCTCTCTCTTACACACACACACACACACACACACTCACTCTTCAGGAATAGAGGATGTTACATGAAAATATAGATGTATTTGCTTACTGTGCAATGTCTTAATGTATTTGTATTTGGAAAGGTAGCAACAGTGATTGCAATATTACAAGAGATTTGTTGTTTAAAAAGAGGCACTACTGAAGACTAACTAGTTTGCACAATTCCTTTAGTTGTGACTTTTTCAAACGTCACTAATCTATCTGAAAAATGAAAGGTTGCTAAAATACAGGAGTAAAGTAATTAAAGAGTTTTCTACATACCCAGTATTGTATTCTTTAAGCCAATTTAACAGAGCATCTTTGTTGAATGCAGCAGCTGCTGCAACATTACTGCTGTTGAGTTGAATGTCTGCAATTGTTTCAGAAGATGAAACCACTTCAATTAAACCAGAATAATCTCCAGTTGCTAAACAGCCATAAGGTAATAATCTGGAAAAAAATATGAATTTATAATTGTCAGAATATTTTTATTTATTTAAGTTATTTGTATTTCATTTTATCTTCTACAAAGAGAGTTTAAATCAGTATGTTGTCCAAAATCAATATTTAATTAAAAAAAAAAGGAAAGAGGAAGCATTGTTCTGAATTTCTAGTACTCTAGCAACAGATGGTGCTATCTCCCTTATTTATTTCAAAGTACTACAACTGAATTGTTGGCTAAATGCAATTTTTTAAAAAGAAAGAATGCATGAGGTTTCCAGAAAAATACAGTTTTTCTGTATAACTGCAGTTATTAATTAAATATTTAGTCCACATTTTTAATTTTTCTGTTTCTTAATCCATTGTCCACCAATAGGCTGATCAAAAGTTCTAGGAAACTCATTCAATGTTTGGTTGATCCTAATATAAGTTTTGGATCTTATTGTGTGAGTGGAATAGTGAAAGAGGTACTTCTTATACATTCCTAGACACGATTCTTGGCATATTCTTTTTTTCAACATAAACTATCATTTTTTAACACATTATATTCTGCTTATCTATGGCAAGGGTTGGCAACCTTCTGTCCTCTCCTATAGAAATCTGGTAAGATTTCAGCAGAAATTGTCATATCAGATTTCCAAAACCAGGCAAACTTCTAACACAAGATCTTGTGTAAGAACATCAAATTCTGAACAGTTTCAAGAATGTTTAAATAAATACATATATTTAAAGTTCTTCTTGAAGATTGCGGTCTGGTGAGCATTCTGATGAATATGAATGCTGTGCTGCCCACCTCTACTCTATGGAATTGAATTCCAAGTACAATTAATGAGAATTTAAAAACATAAGTGAACATTCTTATCTGAGGGTTTTAAAGAAAACACTGAGGAAATCTACAGCATGAATTTAGCTGTAAGTTATTTAAATTCTCATCCATTCTGCAGTTCAATACATCAATATTGGCTTAAATCTCCTTTGTAGCTTTTAGCACTAACATAAAAAGTGTATTTAAAAACATGCATAAAGTCTTCTCCTGGAATTAATTTTAATCCTCCCCACCCCCCCACTCTGCTCCAACACTTCCTAAGAGATTGGTAAGAATTACAGTGCTTATTTGTAAAATCGGGGGTGGCGGGGGGGGGGGGTGTTGTTTCCCAAAGGATGGTAAATCAGTAACTGACTTCTGAGCAGTTATATAACTGAACTGAAAACATAACCATATGTTTTCTCTGAGTAAATGAATCTTTTGTATTTAATCTTTTGTATTTAATTTATTCTGCTATCAGAGACATAATTATAGAACATTTTCTCATGAATACCTTATTTCTCTTCTGGGTTACTGTGTGAGTGATTACCATATGCCTGAAGTTCATTCTGTTTGTTAAACTAAAACATTTAAGAGCTCCAGATTACCATCTGGTGTATTAGGAATATAATTTCTATCATTAAAAAAAGAACTTTCTGTTTCTTTTATAATTTATGTTGAGAAAAGGCAAATTAGCTTTTCAAATGTTGCACAACTGACTATTTAAACAAGGACTAAGTAAATACATTAAGCATTAACAAAGGAAACAATTATAATTGTATGAAGTTGTTACTGCTGTTGTTATTTCTGCCTTTTTTATTTATGAAACTCAAGGTGGTACACATACATAATACATTCTCCTATTTTTTTTATAATAACCCAGTGAAAGCTAGATTGGGCTAAGAGAGAGGGCCCAAGGACAGAAATACAGGATGCAGGGAAAGCACAGGAGTTCCTTAGAGAGTAGCATTTATAAATCGAACTGGGTAACACCATAAGCATGAGTCAGTGTTGTCATGTTGAAGGATATATGAATAATGTCATCAGTACTGTTTTTATATCATTAGTAAAGGCATCAATAAATAGGCATTTTATTCTTTTTCCTTGCTAATTTATTTATTTAGTGACTGACTAGCAACTTGGAAACTGAAGTACAATGGGCTGCATCATATTCCCACCACCAAAATGACACCACAAAATATCAATTATTCTGTTGCCATATTTGGTATTATAACAGGACTTAGTATGATGCTCATAGAAAAATGGCTTTATTTTAAAGTGAAGATTGATGATTTAAGCAAGGATTTGAAAAGTTGTAGAGGGAGACTGGGATTGATAGTTACACTCATGATCTTCCAGATTTCTGGGATTTAATAAATACAATGGAATACAGTAACAAATTCTTTCAAGAAGTCCATGTGCAACAATAGGTATCTCGTGTTTCATACTGCACATCAAATATTATAGTATTAATAGTTCATTTCAATAGATTTGCTAAAATTTGACTACAGGCATTTAAATCTGGCCTTCTCCAACATAAATGAGGGACAATCAAGCAGAATAGAACTGGAAGGGACTTTGGAGGTCTTCTATTTCAACCTCCAGGAGACCCTGTACCTCTGATGGGGAACCTATGGCATGTGTGTCACAGGTGGCACGCAGCGTCCTCTCTGTGGGCAGACGAGCCATTGCCCCAGTTCAGCTCTACCGCACATGCATGCGCCCCTCCTGCTGGCCAGGTGGTCATCGGATCTCTGCCGCGCATGCAGGGGGCCACACGCGCATATGTGGGGGTGGGGTACATGTGCAAGGGCTGCATGTGCATTGCATTTTGGGGGCTCGGGGGCACATGCACACATCACGCACACACGCTTTGGGCACTCAGTCCAGGAAAGGTTAGCCATCACTGCCCTATACCATTCCAGACAAGTGGCTACCCAGTCTCTTCTTAAAAACCTCCAGTAATGAAGAGGTAAAGAAAGTAACTAAAGCCCCTTCCAGCAATACACATCCATAGAAACTAGCTATTCAATGATAAAAGCTTGTACATGGAGAAACCAGAAGTAAATAACCGTCTTGTTGATTGCATTGTTAAGATGTGTAGGGAGTTACCATAATGCAACATTATATCTTTGCATTACAATGGTCGAGGTATCAAGTGATTTAAAACTTTCTGGTTTTGCAAGAGCTAGCATAGATTACATCTTTATAGCAGTTGATCAAGAGAAGATTAGTTTATTATTTCCTTTATCCTATCTTTCTCCATGATTGCCTTAAATTTAGATTATTTCACTGATGTTTGAATGAACTGCATATTAGAATAAAAGAACAAGTTAAATACTGTACTGAAAAGACTTCCCCAACTGAGCATTTTGTACTAGATGGTTGCCAACATCTAATTTTTTTTTATAAATTGTTACTGTGATGATTTGTGGGCAATACCCAAGTTAGGAAACTTTGTCATTGAAGAATGAAATTAAGACTATTGCCCTTTTATTTCTAATTAACATCATGATCACCAAACTTTATTTGTTCCTTGACTGTAGAGATTAACATCAACAGGGATTTTTCTATTTAATTCTATAATGAAAAAAATAATGCACATATCCAATTAGGAAAATAAACTGAAATTTTTACATTTAAAATATTTTAATATCAAAATCATCAAGAATATCAATATTCTCCCATGTTACAAACTAAAGCTGGGGGGCCTTTAGATAGTTTTCAAATAACAGCAAAAATAAAAATAAATAAATAAACTGAATCACAGAATTAGAAGGGACTTTAGAGATCTGCTCAGACTGGAAAACAAATAAATAAATAGCCCAAGAATACCTATGAGACATGCTGGGTTAAAAAAGAGAACAGAACATTATGGTAGGTAATGAAATATTCTTATATCTGACATTAAATTAAAAACTAAAGTATCTCAGTTAATGGCTTCTTTTTATTATCTTCTATAGGGCAGCAATTGATTTCCTATTACATAAAGCTAAAATCAGGATGCAACATTTTTGATATTGTTGAAAATCCTTATTTATCAAATTAAACTAGCACACTTGTATAATAATTGTTCTTTAAAAATGGTAATGTATGCTTCTATTCCTTGCTGAGCAAAAAGAAGTATTTCTTTTAGAAATTATCTGAAGTTGTGCAGATAACTTTGCCTGTCTTCAAATAAGTAGTATTTAAAGATACTAGTAATACTAACAATCTAAAAAACAACATTGAGAAGAAAATTCACTTACCGAAGGTCTAGCCCAGCTTCTTTCCAAAGTAAATCCATTAAACGTAACATCTGAAGAGTTAACATGTCTTGTCGTAGGTCTGTAACAAAAATCGATAGATAGGATATGTAAAATAATTGAAACATGTGTAATATATAGACAGTCTGTCAACTCTGAGGCTAACCTGACCGAGGCCATTTTTGAGGCTACACTGTTGCCACACTAGAGTTGAGGGATAGGGAGGGGGGAATAGGTAGTGGTTTTGTAGCCAAAACAAAATATTTTCTTCTGGGAATCAAAGACATTCCCACAGGTGGTCGGAGAGAGGAAGAGTAGAGTTACCAGGTAACCAGACGGCACCTTGAATGGACCATGTGACTGTTTGGGGAAGCGGAAAATTTTTTAATCAGGTGAAAACATTTAGAGTCAGTTTTCACCAGCCTTTGCCAATATGATATATCCAATAAAATTGTTCTTTGAGGAATCTACCTGCCTCGGAGTTCTGTTTGTTATAGGAGTACTACTTGGAACCCTGACATTGTCCTTAACTTACAACAGTTTGTTTAGTGACCATTTAAAGTTACAACTGCCCTGAAAAAAAATGATTTATGACAGTTTTTCCATTCTTACAACTGTTGCAGCATTCCCATGGTCCCATGATTAAAATTCATATTCACAGCTCATAATATTCATACTTATATTTATGACAGTTGCAGTGTCGAAGGGTCATGTGATATCATCTTTTGCAACCTTCTGACAAGCAAAGTCAATGGGAAAGCCAGATTAATTTAACAGCTGTGTTACTAATTTAACAACCACAGTGATTCACTTAACAAATGTGTCAAGAAAGATTGTAAAATGGGCAAAATTCATTTAACAACTGTCTCACTTAGCAACTGAAATTTTGAGCTCAATTGGGGTCATAAGTTGAGGACTGCGTGTACATGGAAAATTTTCAAACATCTATAAAACATACTTAGATTTGTAAAAAAAATATTATTTCTCAGACTGAATTTCAATATAATCTGCCTGAAATAATGCAATGTTCCACTACACCTGTGTTTTCTTTTAAAGTATAAGTTTCAGGTTCAAAATACTATGTTAGTAAATCTAACATTAAAATGCCAACAGCAGAAAATGAAGTTTTCTGTGTACTTACCATCTCCATTTTTAAAAATGATTCCAACCAAGTCAGCACCAAAAGCTTTGTTACTGTATACTATCCATAAAGGCTTCATTTTTGAGTCCATATATTTACATTTCTCTATACTAGAACAAAGGTAATAACATTTTTGGTGAGTTCAGTTAAAAGATTAATGAGCCATAAAAATGTACTGGGAGGAAATAAGTCTGACAGAAGGTTGTTCTATAATGGAATTTTAGAACCTGGACAAATGCTTTTCAAAACTTTCATTCTGTTCTTTCAATATCAGTTATGCTGGCAAACTGGCATACTACTTAAATAATTCTTGGATCCCTATCTAGTGGCTACTAATACATATTTACTTTGAAAATCTCGCTCTCTCGCACACACACACAGATTGAGAGATAGAGAATAAATTGATTGTAATTTCTAGTATAAATCAATTCTAGCAGCTGTTACCATGTACAAAACCAATTCAGTATACTTGGATGAGTGTTTTATTCAAATTTTACTTTTGTGTTTAAAAAGTTGTCACATAAGCTATTATTGTGGATATTTTGATAATACAACTAGTAATAAATTAATTTAAGCCATTATTTCTGGAAATGTTAAACATTTAACAGTTTAACGGTTAATCCAAACTTCACTCCAAATTAGAACTGACATTTTAATCTTAAAAAAACAGAGATCTGCTTATACGGCTAAGATGGAGAAAAAGAAAATGTCAGCTACATATAGAAATGCTGCCTTATGCATGGCCATGTCTATCTAGCAATGAAGAGCTGAGAACTTAAAAGAATTGGAGCCTTCTGGTTATAAGTACAGTGTACATGGATAAATGAAAGCAGGCAATCTTACCAAAGTTCTGAAAGTAAGACCGACGGATTCAGAGGGGACTGGAGATGGGAAAGAGCCTCTCTATATGCACTTTGTTTTAAACAGGTATGCATTGTATCCTTCCCTTTAGCTTTGCTTTGCTTCATGGCATTCAGCTTGATTAAGCTATTCAAAGTCTTCATTTTATTCAGTGCTTCAACCTGAAATAGATATTTGAAAATACTATTTTCTAGAATGAATGGATGGTTCACATATCATGCTAATTTTGCTTTGTTTAGTTTTGGCTACTGTGGCTTATTTATCAAAAATTGCTTAATCAAATCATAAATTATTAAGATGTATGAACTATGCATATGTCAATGGATAATTCAAAGTACAGGCAATAGTTTCTAAAATTAACACAATTAGAGTAACTATAGTATTATGCAAACTCCTTTTAACACTCAGCATATTGAATTCTTTAAAGTCCTAAAAAAAATAAATCAAGACTATTATTTCCCCCCCTCATATTTATCTTCACCATATAAAAGACAAGGTGATGCATATATGGTAAATTTAAAAGTACTTTTCCCTGAGCTGCAACAAAACCAATTGTAGCCTTTGACATATTATACAAAGGAGCAACTTTTAAGGGAGCCACAAAAGTGAGAATTAACATTTCTTTATTTAGGGCAATTGTAGCTAAATGTAAACTTTTATATATTTTCTATCTAGGGGGCAATGCTAAAGAAACTCAGATCCTATGAGAAAAAATGAAGAAAGACAGGAAGTGGTATTGTTTTTTATATGAAAGGTTGCTGATAAATAAGCATAATATTAAGAATTTTTTGACTGTGTAGATGCCGGTTATTGCAAACCCTTATGACTATATCTCAGAGTGTTTTGTCTTTGTAACTCAGTTTCTCTCTCTTTGAAAAAATATTTTGTGTAAAATTTTCCATTACCCTTTCCTGAAAAAACCAATAAAACTTGTTATATATAAAAAAAAAAAATTAGCCATTCTGAGCATGACCATATGGTCTTTCAAATAGTCCTCAACTTATGCCCACAACTGAGCCCAGTTTATGTTGCTAAGCAAGACATTTGTTAAATGAGTTTTGCCCCATTTTATGACCTTCTTGCCACAGTTGTTAAGTGAATCACTGCAGTTATTAAATTAATAACACGGTTGTTAAGTGAATCTGGCTTTCCCCATTGAGTTTGTCAGGCCCCCAAAAGGTGATCACATGACATTGGGACACTGCAACTATCATAAATATGAGTCAGTTGCCAAGCATCCAAATTTTGATCACATGACCATGGGGATGCTATAACGGTCGTAAGTGTGAAAAATGGTCTTAAGCCACTTTTTTCAGTGCCATTGTAACTTTGGTCACTGAACAGACTGCTGTAAGTTGAGGACTACCTGTATAAAACATTCTACATTTCATTTGGAATATTTTGCATTTCTCTTAATATCGTCATGTCCAAGTAAAATGAACCGTTCTCCCTATTCCTACTTATGATAATTTATTATTAATTAGGCTGATTTGTAATCTATCATTCCACATGGCCAGCTTCTATTAAGGCCTGTCAAAAGAACCTTAGGCTGTGAGGGCTCCAGGTGCAACAATAGTGGTGGTGATGTGGAAGAGACACAGGAGAATTTCTGTAGGAGTGTAAAAAAAAAAAAGAGCCCACATAATTTGGTGACAAACTGAAGATGGACAGACAGACGTCAAAGAAAACATTAAGGCTTTATCTTTGATCAATAAGGTAGATTGTGTCATTGTCAATGGACACTGAAAGCTCATACCAGGGGAACAAAGTTAAAATGAGTTAACCTTGAACAATCAGTTCCGAGGCAGTATCAGAAAAACATTTGGAAATGTCTGGTACAGAAAGATAGAACTGAGCATTATCGGCAGAAAAGTGGCACCAAAAACTGTAATACAGAATTAAGTCATTGAGGGACAGCATGCATATGCACAAAGCCCTGAGATTGTTTTTGAATTAGTGGCTGCAAACAGGACAAATTAC
>JANHFK010002203.1:348926-362574 GCA_036250565.1 Sibynophis collaris | reverse complement strand
ATACATACATACATACATACATACATACATACATACATACATACATACATACATACATACATCCTTTTTTATATAGAGAGAGTAGGATATCCAAACAGATACAGCCAAACAGCAAAATTCTGTAAGGCAAAAAAAGAAAAACAAAAACCCAGTAACCTTTTTTTTAATTTTAGAAACAAAAATACCATTTTTGGCTTAACAATAGCCGGATCTCAGTGAATGAAAACTTTACATATTTTCCTGTTTTAATGGGATGTAGAATAAACACAACTGACCCTCTACTCTCTTTTCATTGAGGTCGGGGTGAAATCCAGAGCATGGACTGAAAATTACTTCTTTAACACGTTAAGCATAACAAGAATTTCAGGAAACTTGCTAGCTCAGAAATTGACAGTGATAAAGGAAAGGTGTTCAGCACCTTGAATGAAGCTTTGGACTTTGGACTTCCTTTGTTCATTAAGCTTGGGGTAAAAAGTAAAAAGAGAGGATGTGACCATAGATCTAGGAGATCTGAGAATTATTGCAATGCACTGCTTATCAAAGAACTTCCTGATATATTTCATTTATTTAATATATTCAAACAAATTTCATGTAACAATTTTGTATTGGATGTATAATAGTGCAGCTAGACTAAAATATAGTTGGGACTATTTGTGATTTAATGCATTGCTGGAAATGAATCATTATCTTAGCATCTTGTAGAAATTAGTCCTTGCTTCATAACGTATGATAGTTTATTTAACTTATATTTAAGGCATCTGCAGTATATCGAGATTAATTAATTAATTCAGTTCTTTATAGCTGTCCATTTCAAATACACGACTCTGGCTAGTAAGTTAAAATCAAAAGAATAAAAATAAAAGCATATAAAAACTTTAAAAACCATATAACATAATTGGCAGCCAAGGTACAGAGGCAGTCAACAACATTCAATATAGCCATTGCACTCATTCTACTGCATATCCAGATCCCCAAGATGGATGACAAGACCATATCTTTAAGGCTTTATGAAAATTCAGTAGGGTCAGGGCCAATCTGATCTCCAGAGAGATAATATTTCAAAGGGCAACACCATTGGAAATGCAGAAAAGGCTCTTTTTTTAGTTCCTGCCAAACATCACTCCCTAGTAGATAGGAACCAGAGTATGCCTCGCTTGCCAGACCTAATGGGATGAGCAGATATAACTGGGGAGAGACAGTCCATCAAATAATCCAGTCCTATACTATGAAGGATTTTTGTAAGATATCACCAGTACCTTAAATTGAGCCCAGAAGCATAGCACTACAAAACAGAGGTGTAACATGTACTGCCTGAGGTCTGCACATAACTGTCTTATGTGGTCGCATTCTGCACCAGCTGTAGCTTCCAGATGATCTTTGTAGAATGCATTGCAGTAGTCCACTCAGGAGAGGATCAAAATATGAGTGACTGTGTAGAACATTATGGTCCAGGAACATGCACAACACAGAATTGCATAAAGGCCACGGGTTGACTCCTGTTCCCACAATAGTCAATTGGATTAAGATGGGCAGCTATAGAAACAGAATAAATAAATAAATAAATCCAGGTGAATCCTTGAATTGCACACAGATTCAGTTTGCATTAGTGATACACTATCCAGAATGAGATATGACAAGTCCCCAAAATCAGTGGGAGGGGGGAAAGGGGGGGAGCAACTCCAAAATCTCTTAGCCTTGCTAGGACTGAACTGAAGCCTACTGAATCCTTCTCAACTTCACTGCATCCAGACACAGAGATTTGGACTTCCTCAGCATCACATAATTTGGCAGAGACAGAGATATAAAGTTGGATATCATCAGCATATTGTGTTATTGGATAACCATGGCCAGCAGCTTCATATAGATATTAAAGAGGAGTGGGGAGAACACTGAACCATGCAGGACCCTGCAAAGCAAGGGCCAAAAGCGGGACCTCTTGCCCCTGAAAAATACTAACTGATCAACACCAGCCCTGGAGAAAGGATGGAAACCAGCACAATACAGTGCAACCCACTCCAATCTTCAATCAATCCAGAAGGATGGCATGGTTGATGGCATGAAAAGCCATCAAGAGGAAGAATGGATGGCCATCCACTCACATCAGAGGTCATCCAAAAATATGACCAATATTGTTTCAGTCCCATATTCATGTCTGCAATTATATTGAAAGGGATTCAGATAATCCATTTCTTCCAGGATTCTCTGAAACTGTTGCACAACCACCTTCTCAACAACCTTCCTGTAAAAGGAATTGAACAAAAATTGTTTAGTATGATTGGGCCCAGCAGTGGGACAACTTCTTCTCAGGGATGTCTTCACCACTACCATAACCCAGCTACACATCACCTTTCAGTCACATTATCTTGGCTTTAGTTAACCAGGAAGGGCAGGGATCTAATACAGAGGTGGTCAGGCTTACAGTGGTGAGAACTCTGTCTCCCTTATCAAACCCAAATGGTTCAAACTTCTCACAGATAACTATGCTTGATTGCACCTTAATCATTTCCATATGAACTGCACCAAGGCTGGTATCTAACTGGAAGTAGGTCCAAATGATTCTGCCTGACAGAATCTGAGCACATTTCTCCAAGCAACCTGAACCAAGAGGACCTGCTGGATAGCTATTCCTGGGCACAATAAGAAGAGGGGGCAAATACTGTACTGATGTTTCACTGCCCTTACCACCACAAGATAGGTCCTAACTCATGCTTGGTCAGGTTTGCTGTTTGTCAACATTCTGAGGCACTCTTTGTATCTTATAACTCATTTCATCTCTCTCTCAACACCCCTATAAACCAAGGAGAGAGATAGGATCCATCCAAGGAGAGATGGAAGAGAAAGGCTGCCCTCTTGTTACAGGCAGCAACCAAGACTTCAATCGGGTTGTGCAATTGGAAGACTATCAGAACCCAAAAGAGCCCATTAATCCATATGCCTTTAAATGCTTGGATCCCTCTGTCTGATACATGTACATAAATAACAGATTTTGTATCATGACACGCTTTGTCACTTGTCTCTCCCATACCTTTACCTCTTCCATGGATGTTTCTGTTCGCCATATTGTATGAATCTGGCCAATTATACAATCCAATTGAATAACTGGATCAGATGACAGTTTATCCATTTAGTTTCATTGCAGATTTCTACCTGTAGACATACTGAGAGCACCAGTAGGATAGGGCTTTGGAATAGATGTTAAGAGTCCCAATCAGCAGAATAAATGGTCCATAAGCAGAAATACAATATACTTTGAAACAAATGAAATGTCATATTTCTCTGTTTAAAAATCAGGATTTTCAGTATCTCAAATAGCAAATAGCTACTTTTCTGAACAGACTACAGTAACGTCTATTGTCTTTCCTGTATGGAAGCTATCACGTGATTGTTGTGAAATAATATGTATTAAAATTTAAATTCTGTGTTAGCTATTATCAATTACCATACTTGGAAGCATGATCTCTATGACCTATGTTTCTTCTAATTGCACATTACTTTTTTGTCAATGTGCAAGGAATGTATTGCCAAGATAGTGTGCCTGACAGGAAAATGGAGTGAATTATTACAAGTTATACATAAATAACAAGCTGAAGCGAGAAGGTTGGTTTATATATCTTGGCAGAATTTGGAAAATAAATGGAATAATATTAAAATGGAGGTGACATGATATGTTGCTAGGAAAGTTTGTCAAAAAACTTAAAAAGGTTAGTACAGGTAGCTCTCAACTTAGAATCACAGTTGAGCCCCAATTTTTTGTTGCTAAGCGAAACATTTATTAAGTGAATTTTTCCCCATTTTACAACCTTTCTTGCCACAGTTGTTAAATGAATCACTGCAATTGTTAAGTTAGTAACACAGTTGTTAAGTGAATCTGGCTTTCCCATTGTCTTTGCTTGTCAAAAGATCACAAAACATGACCCCGGGACACCTCAACTGTCATAAATTTGAATCAATTGCCAAACATTTGAATTTTGATCACGTGACATAGGGATGCTGCAATGGTCGTAAGTGTGAAAAACGGTCATAGGTCACTTTTTTCAGTGCCGTTGTAACTGTGAAGAGTCAATAAAGGAACTGTTGTAAGCTGAGTACTATATGTATATAGGCGTGTGCTTCTGCACATATTGTTTTGTAGAAGTGACATTTGAGTGTGTCAGAATAAACATAGATTGACAGGAGGCCCAATGATCAGTTTCCTGGACTGTGTACAGTTCTATTAACAAATGTAATTTAAAACAAATCCATGTAATACAATTAAAAACAACATAATGTAGATAAAAATAAATAACAAATCAATTAAATAACAGTATTTAATAACTATGAACTGGTTTCCTAAAACGCCTGAAGAAATAAGAACGTATTTATCCGGTGATTTTCTGGGACAACATTTCACACATAATGAAAGATTTTATAGAGGAAGCTCTTTAGAATTAGACGATAATGTGCATTAATTCATTTACCTTGAACTTCCTTGCAGACTCCTTTTTCAAATGGTATATCTTCCTGCTGTTTCTTCTAAATTCCCCATCTCAAGAATTCTTAACTCTAATAACAGGCCTGGCACTCAAAGTGTGAGGAAGGAGATAATTATCTTTAAACAAACAATAGCAGATTGATGCCAGACAAATGGATTCAAAGGACAGAAAACCCTCCAGGTGTGCATTTTCAAAAGGGTCACCCTTGGTTAAATTCAGAACAAATGACAGGTATTATGCGGTAAGAAAATCCAAGCAAAACAACATGCAGAGTCTGGCAGATCGTCTCTCAAAAGTATTTTTGATGGTATGTGAAACAAATGGGAGCCATCTTTCTGTTTTAACAGCCTGAAAAAGAAAGATACAGCTGCATCCCAGGCAACAGCCAATCCTTTGCTTACCAGTGCATTTCTATCTTGGGAGGACAAAGTTCACCTATTGATAGTTGCCTTTTATAGACAAAGATCTGTATCTTTGTTCGTAAAATGATTATAAACAAAATCTCAAAGCCCACATAGTAATGTGCATCCTGTGTAAAACAGTCCAAAAGCGAAACAGTTTTAAATTCAAAATTGAAGCATCTGTTTAATGTTCATTTTTTATTTTGAATCAGATAGTTCAGAGCTACATTTTCTTCTTTAATCCAGAACAATGTTCTGTGATCTAGATATTAATCCTTGTTTCAAACAAAAATGTACACTAAAAGGAAAGCAATTATACTGTTTATTTATAACATTAAACTATATAAACAAGCAACTATACAATAAACTAATATTAATATCAAGGAACAAAGCAACAGGCGACTTCTCAAAATAATTCATGGCAAGTTTAGAATACAAAAAGATTGCAATCTCTCATTTATGCTCTCTAGTTCTACCAAACAAATAATCTTGGGACTATAAGAAAAACACTTACCTTTACAATTTGAGATATTTATGCAATCCTCTCATTGAATGATATTTTAAAAATATTTTTCTTCAACTGTCTTTATGAGGAGAAAGGTTAAAAAGGAAATAACCATTGATGCTGAAAGATAATATTAAAAACATAAGGCATAGCAACTTTCATGTTTTGAAAAATCATGTGAAACTTTAGAAGCAATCTGAATTATCCAGTTCTACCAAACAATCTCTAGGTAAGATGATATTATTAATTGCATAAAACATGTGGCTTTCCACCTGATCTCTGATTTCTTAATTTCATCTTTTAAGCATACTAAATCCTAGGATAGTTCTATGTTTCTGTAACCGTAGTATCATCTCATTGTCCTTCTTTTAATTCATTATGATAACTTCTTCCTTGATTTTAATGACAAAAGCAGATTTTTTAAAATTTAAAAGATTTAAAAAGATGTTTAAATCTTCCAGGCAGATTTAACGAAGCAATCATGGCTCAAAATCTTACTAAAAATATTAAAATTAAACCCATATTTTTTCATTAGCTATTTTTTGTCTGCATTTCACCATTGGCTTATGCCAATTTTGAAGTAATGCATTGAGTAGCAATTTTTTTCTTGGCTCAACTAGAAATATTGTAAAAAAATAAATTTAAAGTTTAGGCTCTAGTTTCTATCTCTGTATGTAGATGCTGTTCTCTGAAATCTTCATTCTTTATGAAGATGTCTTTGTTGGATGGAAAGAAGAAAGAACTGTCCTAAAGCACTCCAAAATTTTGGAATGTAAATCCTTAGAAATTGTAATTAGCCCCTTCCCCAATTCTCTAGACTCCAGAAAAGGTGATAAGACATCTTTCAAAATTGGCATTTGAATTAATTTATATTGTTCGAATGTAGTCTGTCCAGCTTAGTGCCATGCTATTGAAAAATTACAGTTCCAACCGATCAGGAGAGAATCTGTTGGCGAAGTATGTTCTATAGTATGAGAATCCTAACGTATATTTGTGACGCCTAAATTTAGTATAACTAAAATAAGGTATTTAGCCATGAGCGTTTCAAATACAAAAAGCATGATTTAACTGAATGAATAGATGTGATAACCTTGGTCAGAATCTGGCCTAATGTTTAGAGAATTACAAAAAATAGTTAACAGTATGTTGCAGTTTCTTTCTTAATCTTGTATCAGATTTAGGTAGTAAACCTGTTTTTTTCTCCCATCTCCAGATGTGTTAAACTGCAAATTGCACAATTTTTTGCTGCCTAAAAAATTGTAAGATTTGAAGTCCAAGACACCTGAAGGACATCCAGTGGAAGAAGGTTGCAATAAAACATTTCTTTTAACCAAAAAGGTATTTCTAGAGCTGGATTTTGCATTATATAGACCAAAACATTTCTGATATTTTAGGCAGATAATAATTTTTTTGGTGTCTTCAAGTGAGTATTAACTCCTGGTGACTCCCTGGACATGTCCCTGCAGTTTTCCTTGGGAAGATTTTAGAAGTGGCTTGCTATTGCATGCTTTCTAGGGCTGAAAGAAAGTCCCTGACTCAAGATCAGACAACTGGCTTTGTGCCTAAAGCAGGACTAAAACTCACAATCTCCTGGTTTCTAACCAGGGGTGAAATCCAACAGGTTCTGACAGGTTCTGGAGAACCGGTAGCGGAAATTTTGAGTAGTTCGGTAAACCGTCAAATACCACCTCTGACTGGCCCCAGAGTGGGGTGGGAATGGAGATTTGGCAGTATCCTTCCCCTGGAGTGTGGTGGGAATGAGGATTTGGCAGTATCCTTCCCCTGCCACGCCCACCAAGCCACATTACACCCACCAAGCCACGCCCACAGAACCGGTAGTAAAAAAATTTAGATTTCACTGGGCAAAAGCCAAGGAATTCCCACCCTGCACAGATCAAACACTGCATAACATCTGCTTGAGCTTGATGGTCTACATCAGGGGTGTCAAACTTGCATTGTCATGATGGCCTCACATGACATATCGTATTTTTTTCCCTTTGCTAAACTGGGCAGGGGTGGAACCAGCACATGACACATCCTTCCTGCAGGCTGCGAGTTTGACACCCCTGGTCTACATTGTTCTTGTTTTCAGTCCTGATGTCAAATACATTGAGTAAGACACAGAATAAAATAATATCAGAGCATTTCAGCCTCCCAGGACGATTTATTGCAGACCTCAAAGTGACCATTTTAGAAGAACAAGACTTACTCTAAGCAACACCGAGCAAGAGATTGCTAAACTCATATACATCAAAACGTCTCATCACGAAGGATTTTTAACACTTTGCAATTAATTGATAACATATGGGCAATCTATCATACATGTAACAAGCCATTCAATCAAAGATTTATACCTGAAAGTTAAAGTGCATCAAAATATCACCCAGCTTTATATAATTGGCCAGATTTGTTCCAGACAAGCCAGAGAATGTTCTTTTGAGATGCTGGAAGGTTGGATAATTTAGCAATTTACATGTCATTTCAGACTTTTGCCATCAATTATGTAACTTTTGTGAAGGTTGTGAAATTATTATTGTGATATCATCCTACCCAAGTCTAATTAGAAGTCTCAGGGAACCAGGTACATAGTATTACAGTTGTATTGCACTTTGTTGATTTTATACAACAACTTATCCCAATTCCCAGATACATGATTTATGTTGCCAGACATGGGATATATTTGGAAGGAATACATAGAAAGGAAACCAGGCCAAAGACCATTTTAGCAAAGCAGGAATCTTCCATTTACTTAAATATTTGCTAGGAATTCATATAGATAAAAGTAAACTGAATAACAGTTCTTTAATTTCAAAGATCTAGATCAAAACCCCAGAACTGATTTTTTTTAAAAAAACAAAACTTTTTAATAGAGTCCACAATGGAAAATGTCAAAGTTTGAGTCCATGTACCCCATATATAAGGCTTACTAAATTATGCATAACGAAGACTACAAACATCTATAGTAACATAGTGATAACAATATGCTGAGATTTGTTAACCCAAAATCTAATTAAGACCTTTTATTTCTTTATCCCCCTTTATTTTTTCACATTAACATCATGCATCATTTCCAATTAAAAGAAAGAAATGCTATTACTAAATTTCCAGAGTTCCAAAACTCTTGATTAAAACATATTTAGTTTCTGCTATTTTTTTTTCATCATTGCACATTTGAGAAAGATGCTGGTGTTTCTGTTTTGCATTTGGCTAGCATTCTTTGGATATGATAGAGAACTTTAATACCTGGTCTTATTTTGTTTTTACATAGCTGTGAAGATTCCTCCAGGCACAGGTTTTCAGATGTTCATGAAGGACCTCTCTCATTTTCATTACAATTATTGCTCTTAAGATTTGAACCTCAGGTTTATGTCATCTTGAGGACCAGCTTTCATCTAATTGGGAAATGACAACAAAATCCTCACCAAGTCCAATGCTGCAGTATAAACTTCACTTCATCTGTATCACGAGCAGGCACACTTACATGCAGTTACAACAGGATAAGGAATTTGTCTCCAAACACATTCCTTACGAGACTTTCTACGATTCAGAGACTGGGTTCCATTTATCCAACAGTGCCATGCTAGGAGTTTGATGTGGGTAGTTTGGGCTGGCTGGCAAGTCATGCCTGGAGGCCAAGAGCATCCAGCTTGCATCAGGTCGCAGTATGTGTGACGTATCCAGCGTGGCCAGAAGACAGATCCCATGTCTACCCAGGAAGAAGTTAAAGAACAGGTTGCGCTATCCACTAGCCAGCGACGTAGACGATAAATGAACAACTGGCTCAAATTACGAGCGATCCCGTCCTCAAAAGGCAGCAATGGCTGCAACTTGGGAAGCTCTAATCGGCTTGTCTCCTGCAGGAGCGTCTTCCTAAATTGGGCTGTATGTTTAGCCAGCTCTCGCTTCTGTGTGCTCAGTTCTTCGGCGCTTGGGTTCCGACCTCGGGGGTCCTCAGGAGACATCCAGAAAGCATCATAGGAAGATCCCAGAAGTTTCATCAGCTTGGAAGTACGCAAATGCTTTGGCTTGGGCACAGAGTAGTGGTAGTCCTCAGGAGAGAGGGAGAGGCTGTAAGGCTTTGCTTGAGTCGGCATCTTCTTCCAAGTAAGATGTATGTCAGGATTGGACTGCTCCAGTGCCCTGATGTTATTCGATGGTCGGGGAACGCCGCTTAAGGAAAATCCTCCTTTTTGAGAGGCAAAAATTGCTCCAATGTAGTGGAACCCCTGGCTCCATTGCTCCAGAAGCAGCATGCAGGCCAACCATGCTTTAACACCCATGTTTCTTCAAGACGTGAATGTGTCTCAATTGCTGCAAGCTAACTCTATGAGGCTTTCTTTCTCTCCACCTCTTTTATTATCAGCCTTTGACCCAGAGTTTAGCAGTTCCCCTCTACCCTACTTGCAGGCTTTGATAACAAACAGCACTGTGGCTCCCATTGACATAAACAGAGAAGGATTAATAGCCCTCATTCAAGCCATTTGAACATTTTTTTTTAGTAACGATTTCTGGATTATTGCATACCAAGCTTTTGTTCGATTGCTTGGATCATTTGCATGTTCTGCAGAACAGTTGTGGTTTTGGAATTGGTGAGTTCTTTTGGAATCTGAATATGGACTTTGCAACCATTCAAAAATTTGATTCCATCTCCAGCAATGAGATATGAAAACCGGGAATAGATTTTTTTATCTCTATACCTTTACTAGAAATCTTCCAATAAGACAGACGTTTAATTGCCAGGCATAATAAATGACATATGTCTCATCACCTCTGGAAAATTGAAAATTCTTCAGTTAAACTCCTATCTGAAATTTCACTCTAGCATTCTTTGTAAAGGCAATAATGATTAGCCACGTTTATAGATCTTTTCGTGACCTGGGACCCATTCTGACATTAGAATGAAGCAGTAGAACATGTAAAGCATATTCTGTTGCATAAATGGTAAATCAGTACAGAGAAAACTCATAATAACCTATATGCTTGGTCAGGAAATAGATCAGTCATGAGAAAAATAATTACATCAGAACAATAATTACCTGGTGCAAAAGCAAGAGATTATTCAAACATATCATACTTCTAGCATTAACTCTTGGAAATGGAGAGTTTTTAACCTAAAAACTTCACTATTATACCCAGATGTCAGCTGTTACAACCATTCCCTATTAACTTGAGTTATTTCCTCATAAAAAGTGCTACATCTTAAAACTCCTATACTGACAAGACATCCTGTTTTACAGCTGGAATATCTTTATGCATCTCAATTTCCACCCACCCACATTTTGAGAATCTGAACTGTATTATTCATATTCTCCAAGGCAACTCTGGCAGTTATACAGACACAAACACAAAACAGCTACTTCTAAGAAACTCATAACTCGCCTCCCTCCAAATTTAATGTTAAAAAAAATAACAGGTGTTGTTTTCAAGACACATTTGATTGAGAAAACCAAACTAAACCATTCTTCTGTCTAGTCCGCTGCTTTCCTGTTCACTGGAAGATGCTGTCCTCTTTTGACAATTTTAAATGATATTCAATGGTCACTTCATTCAGCTTTTCTGATGGAGCGCACGATAACCTGTATCTCAGCATCACACTATCAAAGTATGCCCTAATGCTAGGTTCCCAGGGTGATACCTTGTGATGCCAAGCGCTCATGGACACCTTATTTCTTTTTAAATTGTTATTTGTATTACTAATAAAAGACGAAAAATCATCGAAATGTAAAATGTTATGTTTCTAATACAATTCAATTTTAAAACAAATTAAACTGTGATCATGCAAATTACTGTCTTTCCTTTTCACAGATAGTCATTTCAAAAATTGGGAGGGCAGGCATGCCAGTATTTTTTCTAAAACCGAAGTAATAATTTGAACAATCCAGGTAAAAGAGATATAAAGTTCTTCATAAATACAGACAGCTTAACTCTCTTCCTAAAACCTCATCCAAGTTCACATTACTAAGTAAAAATCTGCAGAGTCCCTTGGTCGTGATGCAGGGACAATCCATTAAATGTTCCAGAAGACTGCCTGGATACCACTGCCTTTATTTTATCATCCATCTGTAGCTGAGTCAACCAAGGATAAGCTTAGGTGTGGCTGTTCTGGAAGATTTTTTTCCCCCTCTTATTCTATTTCCAGTTGCTGCATATTGGCCTGGTAGAATGCATTATTGCTCATGGAGGAGGTAGACTGAAATTACATACTCTGCGTCAGCCAATTTGTGGCTCTGACAAGTTCTGCTGGTTTTCTATGGGTCTGCCCTCTTCCTTTTGGTCTCTGACTTGTTCTCTTGCCCCTCAGTCTTCTTTTCAGTGTAAGAAAGACTGGAGCTTCCTTTTGCAGGCAATTTGTGGTTTTTTCCCCTCTGACAAAACTTTATTAAATGTCAAAAACTTGTACATTCCAAAAGTTAGAAAGAGGAAAAGAGTGAGTGGGAAATAAAACAAAAGAGGGGGATGCAGACAATTTATAGAAAAAAACTATTTAAAAGATTAACTTCCAACTTTTTCTGTACAGTTATACAAGTATGAAATACAATGATTTTTTGAACTGGAATAAATGATAGCACACAGTACTTCTGTACTCATTAGTACCGGTAGTTCTGGTCATCAAATCCCAAGGTTAAAATTTGTTTTCTTTTAATGTCCAGCAAAAAGTCCAAAAGTGGTTTCCAAGTAAAAACAAAGTTGGATAAAGTCTTTTCTTTAATCAAAGCAGCCGAGTTCCCCACCTCCTCCAAATCTATTATCCTCACAATCCATTCTTCCATTGTTGGTATTTGTGAGTCCTTCCATGTCTGCACATAATCATGCTGTTATCATGTATAAGAACAGAGGGTTATTTTTTTTTAAATAGGTTGATCAGCAGTGGACTGTCAGAGTTAGAGAGTGTGAAGCCTTGAAGTAAACTAGCCTGTCCTTGGCTTAATGTATGCAAACAGAAGTGTGATTAAAAGGACCCCTGCTCTTGTTGGAGCAAAACTACATAATGGGCCAGGAGAGACAGGAACACTTTACTTACAATGCCTACTGTCAAGGCCACGTATCTCCAGATGTACCCATTGCCATGGCAACAAAACATTTGCATTCAGGAAGAAGTTATCTCTCCCTTTTCTCTGTTTAATGCTTAACCATGAATTTCTAAGAGAAACTATTCAACGTGAAAAGATAATTATAAATAATATTATGCAGTCCTTTATATAAAGTCCATGAGATGACCATAGCTCAGTACAGATGTCCTTCAAAGTCCCCTTCCACCGTATCCATTCAATTTCACTTCAACAGGTTTCTTATCCTTTTTATTTTTTGGAATAGAATATAACTTTATTACGGTCATCGACCAGCAATAGACATACAATATATTAAAAAATAATACTGACATTAATAGTGGATAATAATATCCCAGTTAAGAAAATACATGATTTGAAACTGTTTGGGGCACTCCCTAATTTACGTGAGTGGAGAGCCAATAAGTATGTGCGTAAATATATTTTTCCAAAAATTGTTAGATAACTCCCAAAAATTGGCACAAGTTGACAGCTATAATTCTGTAACCAATTTTTTTCTTGTGGACATTGCAGCGACACAGAATTTTGCCACTGCACGTGTGGTAGCCGGGTTTGAGTCCTGGAGGAGAAAGCCCACATAAAAGTCATCTGCCCTCCCTGGCAATCTCTCTAGTAAGGGGAGAATATATACTGACCTCTAACCTCTATAAAACTTACAGTACAATAAAATGTGAGATATCTTCGACTTCTCCTTTACCACATATACATACCCGTTCTGCTATTGGTGTTCTCTTATACCTTCCCTGGAGAAGTGCTGAGGAGAGAATATTAAATCTGGCTCTGAAGAAAGCTATTCTTTGTTTTGGGAAGATCAGATCATCTAGATATCTTGCTGATTCCCACACACCCTGTTTGATTCTGTTCCTACTATTGGGAGGCAACCTATTTAGTTCTTCTTGGAACTCCATGTCCTTCATTCTATTAATTACTATTTGTTTTGCTTTATCAAAGCCTAGGGATATTAAGAATACCGGTGAGAGCCCATAAGAGTCCAGCTTGTGGTCTATCGCCTGTTTCCAGGGGGAGGGCCTATCCTTTTACCCCATTTGCTCAGAGGTCTCCTACTAACAGCACCAGGACTCTTCAAATAATCCTTCTTTTTTAGATTAAATTTGCCAGTGCCATACTCTTTATCTGAATCAGGGTTGGGGAACGATGCCCCCTTTACGACCTGTGAATTCCAGAGCCAGAATTCTGGGAGTC
>JANHFK010002203.1:337347-348826 GCA_036250565.1 Sibynophis collaris | reverse complement strand
ATGAAGGCTATTGCTTAGCACATTGTAAGCCACCCTGAGTCTTCGGAGAAGGGCGGCCTATAAATCAAATTAAAAAATAATTCAGGGAGCATTATTAATGTTCATAAGCTTGTTAAGAGCCACTTGGGGAGCCAAATTCAGGCGCTTTAATGGTGAAATGTGTTAAGATAAAATAGGATACCATCAATTTACTGCACTATGCATAAGGCATAACATTTGATCAAAACCTTTATTATTACAGCGTTTAGGCCAGAGAACACTACAACAAAAATACATAAATCTATAATTAACAAAACTGAATAATAAAATTACAAAAAATAAATATAGTAATAATAATAATACAAATAACAGTAGCAACTGTCAAAATTTGTACTAATTTTCACTTGAAGAACAGAGAGAACAAATGATGGCACAGCTTCAGGTTCCTGATCCGATAGAAATGGCGACTGGGAGAATTCTGGAAGTTGAAACCCACATATCTTAAAGTTGCTAAGTTTAATAATGCACATTGCTGTAAAGAGAACAAAAGAGTTTGTCACTTAGGATTCCATACAGCCATCTCCATACAGGCATAAATGATGCTGAACATGAACATTTCCCCCATCCTCACAGGACTGCTTGCTTTTCTACTACTCACACAGGTAGTGCTTCCAATTTGACCAAGGTGAAGACCAACACAATTTTAAAATTAGAATGGATGGAGAGAGAAGTTAATGGGACACCACATTTTTTTATTTGAGAAAAACCCATAACAACTGCAACTATAACAACAGTCCTACTACTAAGTGGACATTGGAAGCCAAATCTGCTTTAGTTTAATTGGCAGATAGTAAACAGGTTTTATTTTTCGGTGTAGTGATTAAGACATCAGGCTAGACACCTGGAGACCACGAGTCCCGCCTTAGGCGCAATAGGAAGGAGTCAATGGGAAACCACATCTTCAAAACCCAGCCAAGAAAACTGCAGGATTTTGTCCAGGCAGTCTGTGAAAATCTGACACAATTGAACAAAAGGGGGAAGGGAACAGGTTTTACTTCCAGAGAACTGCATAAAGCTTTTAAGTTCTTCACCCCCAGGAACACTTACTTCAGAGTAGGTCTTACTGAATTCAGCTGGACTTCCTCCTGAATCAAAATGATGGGTAGGGTTCACCTGCGTGAAAGACCCAAAGGAGTAGAGATATGCAGCTGGGCTGATCAGTCATGTTCTTCCGAAACCAATTTGATTCTGGATTCAAAGGCTTTGTCGTAGGCAAGAATCGGGATGAATTCAAGGGGTTTCTATTTCGCGCAGAAGAGCCGGTTTAGAGTTCTATAAGCTTTCAATCCTACACAAGGATCCTTTATCTTTGGGGGGGGGGAGGGGCTGAGAAGAAGGAGGAGGAGGAGGAGGATCATCCGAAGGTGGGAATAATTAGCCAGCCCGGATGGCTGAAAACAAAACAAAAGCGCAGCCCTTGCCAAAGTTGTGCTTTCTTTTAATCCCCTTCAGATGCACCCTCGTGCTCCTTTGGCCCGCCCGAGGACCGGCTCGGGTGATCTGCGGCCAGCAGCCCCTTGTCTCCAAGGTCCGGCCTTAGAGGGATCTTTGGGGCGGGGCTGTCACTTCCAATTTAATCTCAATGTAATATTATATGTCCCCCCGCCACCTGAGCGCTGCCGAGTGGGAAGGGCAAACTTCGACAGCCACGAGCCCTCCAGCTCGAAGCTTTACCCCTGGTCCTTTGCGAAGAAGGCCTTAATTAAAAGCGGTCTCAGGGCCAAGAAGTTGCGAAATCCAACCCCAAGCACAAAGCGCGGAACAGGAGACTTAACTAAGAGAGCGAGAGAGCGAGAGCGAGAGAGCGAGAGAGCCATTCTCCGCTTAAACGCATTTCTTTTGCTCTGGTGACCAAGACCGGGCAAGGTCGGGATGTAAACAAGGAAGATGATTGTAGTTGGAGAAAGAAGAATATATCTTCTCAGATGTCTGTGGAGATTCTCAGTCATCCAGGTCATGGTTGTCCCAAAGGTGTTTTTTCAAGAGGCAACTGGACTCTCTGGTTTTTCTTTGAAGACGTTTTGCTTCTCATCCAAGAAGCTTCTTCCGCTGAAGCGAAAGGTCTTCAAAGAAAAAGCCAGAAAGTCCAGTTACCTCTTAAAAAACCACCTTTGGGACTTTGATCTCAGACCCACCATATCTGCTACTATTTACCAGCACAGATATTGGAAAGGAAGGTATAATTTTCATGGAGAAAATTAGATCTAAAGATGGGGGTGGAAAGAACACTGGACGACTGTTCACACAATAGACTGACCCACAGTTAACATAACTCAATTGCTTGGTACAATGCAATGAACTGTAAAGGACACCTACAAAGATTAGTCAAGACTTCTATGTATTATGTTAACCGTGCTCTGATGATGTAGCACTTGGATGTCCAATTGACCTATTTATCAGTTGTGGGAATGCAGCCAGTGAGCCACAAACCAACTTTCTGTGGGCCTCTAGTTTTGTATGAAGTAGGCTTTTTGCATGGGCAGACATAAGGACAATTCTTCCTCTCAAATGTCCAAAGCTGAAGATATGGTCTGAAAAAATCGAGATGATGGCCACAGCTGTATGTATGCTTAAAGGTCCACCTGTTTTCATATGCATTGGCCACCATCTTGACTTTTTTTAACTGTATCCCTGTATCCCTGTGGGATACAGTTGGGAGAAAGGCAGTTGTATCATGATAGAGACTAGGAAGGTCAGGAAAGGTTAGATAATGGCTACTGAATTAAAGCACTCTTTTCTTGGAAAGAAGGGGAGAGACTACCAAAATAACATGTGTTGCAAAATATGTCTTCTTCCACCCCTCTCTGGTTGACTGCTCGATTATGTGCAATCAAGCCATTTTTGGCTCCTAAGAACCACATAGATTTTTCTCCATGAACATGGGTGAAGAACTTTTGCTGCCATCATATTCCAGCTGCTGCTTCATCTTTTTTTTGGTACCATTTTACTTGCAAAAGAGCTGAGGATGGGAAGAGAAAGAAACATTTGAATGTTTGAACACTCCTGTGCAGCTTTTTAGCTCATCCTTACAAGGTTAGAGTCCAACTGAGGGGACTGGAAATTTTAAGCTGAGATAAAATGTTCTGCCAAGCCCTATACATTTGGACTTAGTTTAAACTGAAATAGGCCACTTGTTCAGTGCACCAGAATTTTACAAAAAACACAGCCTTGAAAGAAATGTGATAACTCTTCTTTCTCCATGGATATATTTAGTTTCAGGTTTGCTAATGGAGTGTAGGATTCCAAATTAGGTAGAAGATATATTCACAATGGAAATAAATGAAAGTAACTCCTTAAAGACCTGTGAACAATTAAAGTGATAGTAAGTGGATGGGTAGCATCCAACATGCCTCAATCTGCTCTGTGGAGCAATATCTAGGTATTTCTGGAGTGTTTTGACATTTTCCAGTAATAAGATGCAACATGATGATCACTGGACATAATCCCTAATAAATTCAATGGGATTTCTGTGTAGAGATATCTGGCACTGCAGAGTTAAATTCCAACCAACTCAATTGCTATACATCCTCCTAGAACAGTGATGGCGAACCTTTTAGGCACAGAGTGCCAGAAACCTGACAACCAGCTGGCCAGTGTATATGTATGCTTCAGAAACCTAACAACCAGCTGGCTGAGCTGGGGCGATGGTGCGCATGCCCACAGGGAGGGCTCTGTGTGCCACTTCTGGCACACGTGCCATAGGTTCGCCATCATGGTCCTAGAAATAAACACTTTGTCGCATCATAGCTTTAACTCCTCAGTTGTGCCAGTAGGTTACTCTGCTCAGGAATCTCAGAAGTACTTAGGTTAAAGAATACTAATGTTTTCAAGATGCACAGAACCACAAACTAACCAACCATATTTTAGCCTCTCCTTTATACAAATCCAGTCTATGTTGTAGGAGAAGAGCCATGTTACTCTATGGCACAGGTGTCAAACTTGCGGTGTCACGTTGCCATTATGTGACATATCACAATGTTTTTCCCCTTCATGGAGCTGAGGTGAGCGTGGCCTAAACGTAATGCCTCTGGCTCCGTGGGACGCCAGTTTGACAACCCTGCTATGGTAACTGAAAATTGGGGGTTGGTAGCCCCTTTTCAGACTAACACATTTTATTGTTTTTGCTTACAAAAACGTATACCTTTTGAATTTTTAACTCAGTCTTTGTGTATAGATGATAATCTAGTGACTCATATGAATCTAAGAAATTGAGTTTAATCAAGTAAACCATGATTCAGTTAATCATGGGGAAGTGTGTTGTTACAAACAGCCACTAAGCCTAGATTCCTGCTGGACTTTTAAAAGGGGCCTTATTTCTGAGGAGATTTTCTTGAGAAGAAAAGTTTACACACTAGAAGAAATTAAATTTTAATTTTTTTTAATGTGAAGGAGTACAATTTCCATAACTCCCAACCAGAAATTGTACAGAATTAGCTACTTGCTCTGTACTGTTACATTTGTTGGAATATTCAGCTTTGTTTCAAGAGACACAAATGAATAAACTGAAAATAAAAGCAAGTTGTAATTCACTCCTGCTGGCTGCAGATTCAACAGTCAGGTCTCAATTCCCAGAGCCTGAAAGTGGATACAATTTCGAGCAAATATACTGGCCTTGGTGGGTCAAACAGCAGCACGTCTGTGTCACAAAGTCATGAATTTCTGTGAAATTGAGAATAGAAATGTGCTATCAATGCCACCCTATGCCCAGGTTAACCCTGGGAAGGGCCCTGCTCCACTCCAAGATCTGCCCATGTGGGATTCCTTCATATTAAGTCAGCAAGATGTACTGGGGCTAATGGAGACAGATCATTTTAATGTTTCTTTTTGCTGTTTCACAGGTAGCAAACTTACTTTTTTTGCTTCTTTTACAAAACAAGAGTAAGTTGTATCTAATGCTAAAGCAGGCTACTTAGTTGGCGATTTTGTATTGTATACCCTTAAACTTAAGAGTGAGTACATCCCACTGGCTAGTAAGATTTACTTCTTGGCAAGTGTATAGATCATAGGTGTCAAACTCGCCATGTCACATTGCCATTATGTGACAATTCATGATGTTTTTCCCATTCACCATTCTGGGTTGGGTGTGGCCTGCGTATGACTCATCCAGCCTACAGGCTGCCAGTTTGATGCCCCTGAATTGTGCTGCTAGCTTAGGACCTAATTCAAAAATCTCATTAACTATGTATTAGTTAATCATGAATACACCTTGATTGGCTAAGTACCACAATACCATTAGCAATAGTTTTTTTGAACTATGAATATAGAAACTCTTTTGAACTATAAGCTAGCATAAATTGTCAATGCCACAGAAATTATGCTGCTTCTGAAAATTTAGTCACCTGAAAGTCTGCTATATATATGGATTTCTCCCCTATGATTTACTTGGAAGGAAATATTTCTCAATTCACCACCTTTCCACATTCAGTTGGTGGGATTTCAGTCAATAAAACTTGGGGAAGGATGACCTGTTTTTTACCCATTTCCCCATCTGTAGGCTGATTCTTTTCCCCAATTGAAAACAAGCAAAGCCATGATCTACACATTTTTCCAAGAAGATTTATCTGCAGCTAGTGTTATTATCACATCCCAGAAAAAACGGCCCTGCTTGCAAGCTTTCCCTTTCCCTCCAAATATGATACAGTTGTTCCATTTTTGCATTGGTAATCTCACATGTTTCAAAGGAAGGACTAGGCAAAGCTTGTGCAGCGACCTGATTGGGACCAGCTGAAAGCCACCTTGGACATATTTTGGAGCAATACCAAGCCTTTTCCTGATCCACCCATCAGGTTTTAATAATAATTTTAAAAAATGCCTCAGACTGACTACTACAGATGGCCTTTCTTGATTTCCTTCATCAATTCTGGCTCCGTGACAGAAAAGAGGGATAAACAAAACAGTTGTAGAGAATTTAAATATAAAAAGACTTCCTATTATCCGTGCAATGAGTGGTAACAGGTTTGTCATTTGATTTGCAATGTGTGGCCCAGACCTCATGCAAGGACATCAGACAACAGCAAAGATGGCTCCCATTTCCACAGGTCATTCTCTGTTATGTATCATCCACCTTTCCTTCATGGGAGAGAACAGTGGCTGCTTGGCACCAGACCTGGTTATGAAACAAAAGGTTTGACTGACTCTGCCTGAAATGAAGTTCTTTCTGTGATGTCTTCATTTCTCAAAGAGAAATGTGAAACAAGGGGCTGCCTTCTGACAATGCTAAGCCATGCTGTTTCTTTGGCTTTGGCTTACATTCGTTGTATAAACTCAGCCATTGTGGTTTGTAAACAATGATTTTTTATCTTAGCATATTGTGTCAATAATGGAGCATACACAAAACAATTATTTTTTTTGCTTTAAACTCGGAACAAAACAATCCCATCTGCAAAATTATGCTGAAGGTTTTTTTAAATGTTCAGACTAGAAACCAACAATTGGTGTTAATTTTCTGATTTGTGCAACTTTGGAATATTCATATACAGTATAGCACCTTTGTTTGGATGGAAAGTATTAGGGTCTACATATACTAGAACTCTCTAGAAACAATGATGTCAGTTACAAAGTTATGGAATGGAATGTGTAATAAATTTATTAAGAATAAGGGAATACATGGGGAAAGGAAAAAAGGGGAGTTCACATGCCAAATTGACTTAATGGGGAAACCCAACTTTACAAATCAGAAAAAAGACAATGATATTAGTTTTTATAGATATTTGTTACCAATAAATCAATTTGATATGCAGATGCTAAGAAATGAGTGGAATTAAGAATGAGAAGTTCCTATATTACCTAGGGCCCTAGACAATAAGAGAATGCTTTATGTTCTATAGTAAGAATCTCAGTGGACCTCAAATTACAACATATGCAATTAAAAATAATGTTTAGAATTTATTGGACTCAATTATGTTTGTATGGAAAAGGACTGTCCAAAGTAGCATATTATTGTAGATGTAATAAGGATAGTAAGATAGATAATAAGAGGGACGTGGTGGCTCTGTGGCTAAGACGCTGAGTTTGTTGATCAAAAGGTTGGCAGTTCAGCAGTTCGAATCCCTAGTGCCGTTTAATGGGGTGAGCTCCCATTACTTGTCCCAGCTTCTGCCAACTAGCAGTTCGAAAGCACATAAAAAATGCAAGTAACCAAATAGGGACCACCTTTGGTGGGAAGGTAATAGCGTTCTGTGCGCCTTTGGCATTTAGTCATGCCAGCCACATGACCACGTCTCTGGACAGCTCTGGCTCTTCGGCTTTCTGCCCCCTAGAGTCAGGAACAACTAGCACATATGTGCAAGGGGAACCTTTACCTTTTTAATAAGGATAGTGCTTTTTTTAAACTTTGAAAACAGGTTTATTTTGTGTCAGACTCTGATCATTCAGTGCTCAGAGCATTCAGCATTCAGAGATCAGAAGATGTGGAAATCAAAATAGTTTGCTCATCCCTTATATGTAAACAAATAACGACTGAAAGATGTATGAAGCTAGTCAGGTTTCAGACATCACATCAAAAATAATGCAATTTGATTTGGATTTGGCATGGTATTGAGTTTTGGGCAAGTGAAATTACAACTCAACCTCTAGGGTTTGCAAATCCCCCAGATTTTACCAATAGAGATTACACCCTTAGCTTCACCATCTGAAGTGCCTGTCCTTGCTCCTCTGTTAGAAAACACGATAGGCAGCCAGTTAATGATCTTGGTTGTTTTTTATGTTGCACCAATGGCAACCAAAGACTTAGTGGTAACCAAAGACTTTAGTGGTAACAACAAACCAGGATGCCAAGCCTGATCAATAGCACTACAACAAGTCATTTTGTGGGCTTAGCGTATTTGTGACTTTAGCCTTAATGGTTTGTAATGGATCAAATATGCTTAGTGTGATGGGCAAACCCTGACAATGTTATGGAGAATTAGTGAGTGAAAGTTGTCATTTTGTCCCAGCCCAACTTTTCTTACAGAGTGGGCTTTTGGAAGGGGGGGAGAGAAATAGGAACACTTCATAAACTACTCCGAATCCCTGAGTGAACTGTAATATAAAGTATATAAATAAATAATTTTGAAATAATTAGGTTTAGGACAAAAGATGATCAGATAGTAACATTAGTCCACTTTTAATTACCTTCAGGTCTGTTCTGAAGTACCAGCTAGCAGTTAATCCAGGCCCTTCCTTGGCCTTAGCAAACAGTCCACTTGGATAGTGGTGGCTATTTGTGTACAGAAGAATGTCACAGTGTGACCTGAGTCTTGGGGGTGAAGAGGAAGCCACCGCAAAGCTTCCATTAAATAATAAACAATTCTGTGAATTGAAAGCATCTGATGCCCTGTCCCCTCACAGCGCTATCAGGAGGAAACAATTGGGCAGTTTGCTCATCTTTCATAGCGCTGGCGGAGATAATTTTACTTTTCAAAGGAAATGAAGGTTTCCAGCTTTCTCTTTGTTAATTATTACACAAAACTGATAATTCCTACATGTCGATGTTCTCTTAAAAAAATATACTTCTAGGAAAACATAACCTTTTTTAATTAACAGAGGAAATCTGTTAAATCCGCTCAGATGTTTCCCTGAATTAAATGGGATCTACCCACAGGTAAGTATGCAAAGGTTTGTAAATCAAAATCATATGCTTTTATCTGTTTAGTAAGTACTACTTAAGTGTGTACAAAAGTGCATTCTGAATCATCAAATCCGCTCAGAAGTTTCCCTGAATTAAATGGATCTACTCACAGGTAAGTATGCAAAGGTTTGTGAGTCAAAATCATATGCTTTCATCTTTTTAGTAAGTACTACTTAAGTGTGTACAAAACTGCATTCTAAATCATCCAAAGGCAGCTAAGAAATCAGTTGGTTTTAACTTCAGTTGCATTCATTAAGGTTTATCTTTGTCATTAATTCACTGAGAGTTTGAGCCAAAATTACCACAAACAAATATATTGGTGGATTTGAAACTGATTCAGGCTGCCATCCTGTGGGCAGACTTAAATTGAATGGAAAATTTCTGAGTTAAAAACGCCTGATAGAAATGCTACTGGTCCGAGCTACCTTTTCTGAAAAGCATAATCCTAAAATCCTTTTAAGGAAGATTTCCTTTTTCCACCCCAAACAATAATTGTGAATTATATTTAAGGCTAGGGCAAACTGGTTTGGGATTAAAAGCAGAAAAAGACAGTTGAGCTGGTTGATCCTATGCATGCCATGTTCTAAATATATCAGCACATAAGCAAATCTATAAAAAGATTTCTATAAAAAGATTTCAATAGGGCTTAAATACATAAGGCTATAGGCCAGAAATGGAACTAGGCATGGATCCTGAGGGGAGTCCAATTCAAGTTTTAGGGATAGCCCCCAATTAATGGCTGTCAGCTAATTTCCCTTGGTCTCAGTAAATCGAAAGACTATTTCTGGGCAAAAGGGCAAAACAATGCTCTGATTTCTTTTGCCCTAACCTTTAATATAAATTACAACCCTCAGAAATAAAATCTAGGGGAAAAGACTCCTGCACCAACTGGATGCAATCTCCCCCTCAAAATAAATAAAGAAACAAATTCTGCAATTCCATTTAACACTTACTTAGAAGTAATCTACATGGATCCCATAATTACTCTGGGGTAAACATAAATAGGTCTGACTTTAGTTCCAAGAGTTTCTTTTTGTTGTTTCTATTCTATTCTAATATGGAAGGAAATTTGAAAAAGCACACATGGTCTGGAACTAGGAATTATGCCTGCTTTGCCCTAGAAAACATGGTTAAGACTGTTCAACAGTGATAATTGGGACATACAGAGGATAAGTATATTGAATTAAACCAAAGCATGTCTTTTTACAATCCAACTGGTAGCCAGCAACAGCTCCCCATATATTCCTAAACTGGGACCCTAAAATAGGTTGGAAGTATGTTTCTCTGATTTCTAGTATGTTTCCTAGGAATTGGGAAATTAACACCCATCTGATATGAAAATCCTAAATTGGGGACCATTCTATGTGGTAGCTAGGCGTTGAAAACAATTTGGAAGCATTAAATCGAGTAAGGGAAGGCTGCACACTGTGTCTTACAATATGTATATGCAATGTATAGGTGGGATTACTATTTTCTTATGAAAAAGTCAGCCTTCTTTATTGCGTTCTTGTTGAAAAAAGTGTAATCTGGTATTTAAGATCCCAAACTACAATCTTAAAATGGCTTGAATTCAATGGTTTTAGGCAAGCACAACTTTGGTTTGATAACTTCTGTATTTGGAGAGTCAGAAGGACCAAATCCCTTCAAGTATTGTTTTTTCCATGGGACAGTGAAGCACCCTGACACTGATTTGGAAATACCAAATCGGCCTTCAACAAGTACTTAAAAACAGGACCCCATCATTATCCCATGCAGGTTTATTCAGAACTAAATGCCACTAACTTATTCCTCAATAAAAAAACTGGATACAGTTTTTGGGGAATAAACCCCAATAACCATAGTGGGAGTTAATGCTGAGCAAACCTGCACAGGATCAGGCAGTTACAATGTTTATCTTTGGTTGATAGTGCTCAGCAATCAGAGCACACTTACAAAGAAGCATTACCTGCATGTGCCCCTATGCCAATTGATTTCCAAATGCCCATTTACTTGCACTAATCTAACAGACAAAGCTGTTTCTAATGTATACTTTGTTCAAAAGTAGACAAGAGGGTGGAGGAGATTTTATCATTTTAACAAATGTATAGGCTTTCTCCCTTTTATTCTTTTATTTGTAAAGTAGTGAGATTCCAGTCCTGCCAAGTTCATTTTAGTAAGAGTTGAGTAGCTGACTGAATTCCTTTCAAGGGTATCCTTTCCCCGTCCATCCACTCCCCAGCCATTATTAGATTAAGTGTACTTTATCACAGTTGTTACATAAAAATATAAGTTTAGACAGAAAACCATATGCATTTAGTTGGAGAAAACCTCTTGAATTTAATAGGACTTTACAGAAACAAGGATATTTTTCTAAATAGCTACATGGAACAAAAGAGGGACAAGATAGAAGTGCATTATTCTAAGGAAACGAAGAACATGACATAAATTGATTTAACTTGGAGCCCTTTAATCATGGACCTTAATTTCCTTGGATTTCAATCATTCTTAGGTTCAATTCGAGGCCTATGTGCTGGGTCCTATGGCTTTAAAAACGACCCCTCCCCCCAGAATTGTCTCTTCGTTACCTTTTCAACCCCCACCCGAACACAAATCTTTAGCAACACAAATGGCATCTCTTTATGGAAAGAGAGAGAGAGAGAGAGTCAAAGGAAAGTCAAAGTCAAAGGAAGAACTGGACAATGAGAAAATCAATTAAATGGTGCAATCTGAGAGAAGCGTCCGATTCCCGAAGTCATAAAAGGGCAAAGCATCCTGATTTTCCAAAATATAGGGGAGAAGGTTCTCCTTAGAAGCTCCTGCTGATTTTTCCTGAGCTTCTCCCCCCCCCCCCCC
>JANHFK010002203.1:317802-331129 GCA_036250565.1 Sibynophis collaris | reverse complement strand
GTGGAAGAGGAATAAAAGGAATATCTTCCCCTGCCTTTCTGCAAGCTGAGGAGCTACTGGGGTTTCTTCGAGCGCAGCGGTGGAGGCGGGCTGGAGATGGGAGTCAGAAATCGGCGTTTAAAAAAAAAAGGCCGAGCGGAGCTCAGCCCGCAGGGAAGCCGGGCGGAATAGACTTGGGGACGAAGGAGCCCCGCAACTTGCTACTTAAGGAGGCAGGGCTTGGGTCCCTAGAACAGCGCTGCGCCCCGAATGGAAAGGTTATAAGGCCACCTACAAGCGGCGTCGGGGACTGACAGTGGTGCGTTTCCTTCTGAACCTTCTTCCCCAGACAGATCGCTCAGTAGAACGGGCTGACCTGGCCAGGTGACATCTGTCTTCAGAGCCAAACGGCCCTTTCACTCCCACGCATATCATGCTGTAGACGGAGCTCTTTCATTGCGACCTTTAGATTCATCCTCAGTTTTAACAGAAAGGAAAAGCCCCTTTGGCATTCGTCCGGGTTGATTTCTCTAGGCAAGCCTATTTGAAAAAGAGGCTGTTGAGATAGTGGGTTTCAAAGACACTCTTGCAGGTGTGAACATATAGGCAGTTGGGGCAAGGGGGGAATGAAACAGGGAAGCGGAGGCGGGGCAGAGCGAGATGGTTTTCTGCAGGGCGATTGCTACAGGCCACAACTAGCGCCCATCTTCTCTGCGCCTGGGACTGGGTCTCTGCCCCAAACTTTCAACTGCTGAATCCCTTCTGGGAAATCCCACCCCACACTCGAGAAGTCGATCAGGCTTTGGAGAAAAGCTGATCACTGAAGGACCTGTTGCGTGTTAAATTTCCAAGTTGCTCCAACAGGGTTTTTCTGTGTTTTTCTCCCGACCTGTAAACCTGACGTTCTTCACCTGAACAGCCGCCGCACACGAGGCTGCCGACAACCGAAGGACAGATACGTCACCCGGTCTGCCTGCCTAGGTGCCTCAGTGCAGCTGCTGCAGGAAAAGGAGTGCACGTCGGAAAGGGAACTTCGAGTCAGACCTTTCCCAACGCGCTTCTTTGTTCAGTACAATTTTAAATAGAAAAAGCTCCGTCCTTACAAAAGGCTATAGGGAAATTCTGAATGACTTCCTTCAGTGTTAGAAGAAAATAGACAATGTAAATATTTATTGTGCAAGTTTAACCAGTTATATTTTTGAAGAATGATAACTTGATCTTATCAAAGCCTATGCCAAAGTAATTCTCCTTGAATTCAGTGGAATTTATTCCTACCTGTAGTACCATAGTCCCTTAACCATTCTTTTTTATAATTATATAACTGAATGGGAAAATTTACTGGCATTATATTGAGAAGCATAAGAGTCTGCCCCTCAAGTTGGATTTCAAAAATACCGAAACTTCATAGTATACAAGGGCATTCACGTTTTTATAGTAATTTAGGGATCTATTTTTGTGCGTGCTATTTATATACATTTATATATTATTTTTGTATGTATATGCTGCCAAACAACATGGACCATTGTTACAAACTATTCATCAAACCTGAGAGTGAATCCCATTGAACTCAAAGGCACTGGCTTTTCATTGATCCTACACAATGAGATCAATTTAATCTGATTTACTCAAAGTTAGACATATTTAACATCAAATAATAAACAGTAGAATTTTAATACTGTGCATGCTTATTGGATTTCAGTAAAACAATTTCAGTAACAGATATTTGCAATATTAATTACATTGATTACACTCTTCAAAACGGATATGTTCAATAGGTTGTTGCTATCCGTTCATTGGAAAAACGTTTCAGATTGGTGTAACCTAATAATAGAGTTTTATTCAAAAAGACATTCAATATTTCTAATGAAATTTATTTTCAAATTAAGATGCTTGATACGGGAACAATTACAATATTGTGGTTTTTTAGAGAAGCGTGAAGGTTTTTTTCTGACTTGAAAAAGTCAGCATTTGAGTTATATTCATAGAGCCAAGGCTGATTGTGTTTTAAAATCTAGAAACAAAATTCAGAAGAAGTTCTAATGAGCAGAGTGACACCTAACTTTCACTTATATTTGATTAGTGATTAAACCGCTTGAATCGCTACATAAAGATAAATCTATCAAAGAGAAGTGCATGGTTGAAAATGACATGTTTTTAACGGAAATGCTAAAAATAATCTTTAGCATTATTTTGCCAAAATCAATGGTGACTCTTCACTAATTGGAACCGATCCTGAATTCATAAATCTATTTATAAAACTATAAAGATACTGCATCTCTCAAATTCAGATCACTATCGCTTTGAAATTTCAAATCCTCAGATTAAGTGTGTGTGAGAGAAAAACACTTTTGGGGGCTTCTTTTTTTAAATCGCTGATGGTGATCCGGATGACCTCCTACAAATGGTTAGCTCCTGTGTAGATTCGAAGACATTAAAAAAAAATCTTTAGGAATACAGTAATTGCCTCCCCTCGCAGAGAGACGGGTTTCTGAATCAGGCACACAGGGGGACAAACCTCTGTGACTTCCAATCCCGGGCGGATTCCTTCCTTAATCCAAAACGCTTTGGAGCCTGGGGGTAGGAATGCCCTCCGGCCCCTGTCGCAGCTCTGCCCCTGGGTCTGAAAGTGCCAGTGTCCGGCCCCAGCGGAAACCAAGGCGGGGCGCCTGCTGAGATACTGAATCGCTGCTCTTTTGAGGTCGGCGGTGTTTAGCTAGTTAGGGCCAGTTCTTTCCTTGACCACCCAAGCCGGCCGGGGGCTGCATCGCACCCCCCTCGCCCGGGAGGCATTTCCTTCCACAGGTGTAGCAGTAGCAGCAAACAGCAGCAGCGGCGGAGCCTTGTGACATATGTCAGCACCTCTACCAACTACGGATTCCTGCCTTCCCAAGCTTAGAAAAATCAATGGTGCCGGTGGAAGCGCGCGAATCTCTGTGTGGAAGAGAGGCGCAAAACCCAGCGCGTCCCCCCTCCCCTCCTTTCCCTTCCCTACACCACTCCTCCAATGAGGTTTGGAGGGCAATCCAAGGCAGAAGCAGGGCAGAAACGGAGAGGAAGGTTAGGCAGCGTTTCCTTGCTGCCTGGCGCGCATACCAGGTCCGCAACTTATAGCAGAGGTTGCGCTTTCGCTTCGGCGAATTCTCCGTCTCGCCCGCCCCCCCCTCCGGCTTCTCTCCCTCTCCTTCGCCCCCAACTGGTCAGTCAAAGGCTGCTTGGGCGAAGAATCTTCAGAGAAAACAGGAGGCACTCGTGGATGCTTGGGCTCACTGGGTTTCCCTTTTATAGATGCGACCAGTGGCTGCTAAGGAGGTTCGGTTGCAAGGCTCCGTGCGCTCGTCGGGAACCTCGCTGAACTATCTAATGGCGCCGGAGTGAGGCACAGATACTGTTGAAATCAAAAGGCTTCCCTTTGTCACTATTGTTTTACGGTGATTTCTTTGAGCCCATGAATGGTATTTTTACATTATTTATTTACTTATTTATTATTAAATTTATATGCCGCCCATCTCGCAATTCAAAGCGAGTCTGGGCGGCATAGACGTCCTCAGAGTTCCTATTATCCACTTATTAAAAATATGGGCAACAATCGCATGTAATAGCAGGATTAGCAGTTCCTAACAATGATGATATTAGTAGTAATAATAACAACCAACTACCATCCTGATATGGGATGAGCTTAAACATCCAACCTCTCTGAATCTCAAATTTTATGGCTTTCACATACATAAGAATTCGGGCAAGCAGATTCAAAGCCAAAATTTGAGAGAATATCAGTTCACAGCCCATTTACCGAGTTTGGGTCAGTGGGATTCACTATCAGATCGGTGATCATAGGCTTGACCCTGGATTCTAATTTAGATCCAATGAAATCCATACAGAATGCTATTCGCTGTATGTAATAGTAGTATGGTTGAAATTATTAGGACTGGGCTGGTAGTCGACTTTATTGTCATATATTAAACAACAATCCTAGGTTAATTTACCTGGGATTGTGTTCCACTGAATTTAGGCGAAAGCCTGAGTTTTCAGGCTTTAAACTGAACCAGTGTTCAAGACTGTTTGTAATACAAATTGGGCAGTAATTATTTTGTAAATCATCTAGGCACTTCCAAGAATGCTGAGTTCCTGAAGGACTCAGCTACTCTTCTCGTTTAATATAGCTAATGTACCTAGAAGCATCAAGAAATATTGGAAACATATTGGGTATGAAAGGAATCATTATCTCTCACTCTCTGTGTATATATGTTGGGAGTCACAGGCAAGAAAGCTTTTCTGTAGTAAAATAGGCTTTAATGCATTTAGGATGAGAACATGGCCCATTTAGAACTTTCTGCAAAAGCATTCATTTTGGATTGATATCTGAAATTCTACTCCTTATGGTGAGAGAGACTTTACCATAAAAGCAAGAGCAAGGTATGCTGTTAATTATGACAGATGCAAGAAAGTGGCATGTTGTAATCCATCAGTTCCTGGACAGTTCAGGAAACAGCAAGAAGGGAAATCACTTTCTTTTCATTGAAACAACTTGGGCTCAGGAAATATTAATTGCTTTCTATCATAAAGATTGACAGGTAATGGTGAATCAGATTGTTGAACTGAATATCAGTATATTGTAAGGCATGGAAGGCATGGGACACAAGAATTTCCTGGGTGGGTTTTTAAAAATATAATAATAATAATGGTACATTGTTATCTATTGGTATTATAATTATCTATTATTTCCTGGCTTCTTTTAGTTAGTCCTGTGTGAACAATCCAGCAGCCAACAGTTACTAGGAAGTAAACCGTGTTGTACACAATGGAGTTGACTTCTCCAGTAAGTACCCATTAAATTATGATAAAGCAAGCATTCAACTTTGACTGGATCCTGTTCCAACTTAAATATTTACAAGTATAACACATTAAATTAAAGAGGTTACAGAATTAAATATTAAGATCTATCGAAACAATTAATCAATTAGACTCATGCCATTCCCTATAAAGTGGTTCCAAATATAATAAGCACATTTGGGCAATTTAGATTACATTTTTCATACTTTGGCAGAATGGAAACTCAAGTTTCATCTGTGTTACACACAAACAAACGCTAAAGACAACAATGAAAAGAAATCTGTTAAACCCTTAATATGCCAATTACTTATCTTCGGCTATTTAAGTATACAACAATTAATAACAATTAGAGGAGATATGGAGAATTTTAAAATTATCCCAAAAGTCCTATTGTCCTTTCAACAATATGTAACTGCTTTTAAAATATTTTTTAAGTTAGTAGTATGTTCTCTGCAGCACTATAGTGTAATGTACGCCTAAATCCTTTTAACAACTAAGTGGATTATATATTTTGGAGGAGAAAAAGTATAAGCAAAGGTTGACTAACTAGATCAGAAAATATTCGTATCCTAAGAATGCCTTATTTATCCATTTAAATATCCCCACGCTCCCCGGGACGACCTGCAGTGGGGGAGAAGACAATTTCTCACCAGAGCAATACTAGGAAAGAAAATCAGCAAACTTAAATAAAGCTAACCACCCTTTCTGTCATTGTAGTCACCGCGACCAAGCGAATATTTTAGATTTTAAGTAAAAATGACAACGAAATTTACCTTTTTGATAGTGTAGTCGGAAACGTTTTGCCCCTTCTAAAACGCCAGGTTGTCTCTCAATCTATCACTTCAAAGGCAATTCTGTCTCAAAAAATGAATGGACCCGAAATCCTCTTTTACTTGTTTCATTTCAGAAACCGCCTAAGCCGTTTCTGTCCTAACCCTGGAAGCTTCCCGACTTCAAAAGAGTCAGAATGCAGGGACCTCAATTTGTCCTGGGAACGCCAAAGCATCTGGATAGTTAGGGAAGGGACCAGGAAAGGGTGTTTACACATTGCAAGACAAGAGGTTGCGCCGTCGGCCGGCTGTTTTGGGGAGGTGTGCCGGCAGGACGCAAGGTAACCGGCATGCATTTTAATCGACCTTTGTTTTGCAGTTTGTCGATCGCCGACTTTCCATCTGCCACTTTCAGGCATGGTCTATTAAAATTTGTCCATTTCACAAGAAAGGAGTCTACTTGTGAATCCTTAACTAACCTTCTTGTGTTCTCTTATCCCAGTCTCCTGAAAAGAATGAACCCAGGTTTCCACAGATTAACCTCAGCAAGCCATAGGGTTGCTTTCCCTTGTGGATCTGTACCTATCACCTCCCCTCTTCCATTTCCCATTTTCAACATGTTTGTTACACCAAGAGTTTTGAGAATGATTTGCCTTTCTAGAGCCCTCTGTCTCTTTCGCCTATAAACTTGCCATGCTTTATTTTAAGACTCTGAATTAGTTGTTCCAATAACAATTGAAGAAGGAAAGATGTTACATATAAACATGACATTTTAAGCATGGTTTCATACTCTAAAAGTAATGACACTAAAGGAAATACAGTCTGGGAATTAGAGGTGGTTATCCTTGAGAGGGAGAAATACATCAGGTTTAGATTGTCTTTTTACAGAATGAGTCCCTTCTCCAATAAATTTTTAAATGCCCTTTTGGTTTTGTCCTAAAGAAACTTAAATTAATGGCATAACCCAGATATATACATGTGCATCTAATCAGATATTTTATGAGATCTATTCTATAATCAATTGCAAATATATACCCAAAGGGGAAACATACATTCAAATATGCTGGAAACATATGGACAAGTTGAAGAATATAAGCATATATATGTGGCTATGTCATGTCACTGAAACTACAGGCAATTTGAACTGCAATCAGTTATACAAATTGTGTTCAGGGTGGAATCTTACAGAACCTAGATAGAATTAAATGGCTTTGCATTCAGGACCTTGACAAGGCATTCCTGTCCACTGAGCAAATGCATGCCCAGAATTGAATTTGCACTCTGAGAACTTAATGCCTTTGCTCCCCACTAGCATAGCCTGTCCTGGATAGGAGATAATTTGGAAACAGCTTCAAATGCCATACTTATCTCTTATGAGACTCATAAAAGTACCTGGACAGAGGATTTACAATATGCAGATCTGACTTTATGTAATATGAGTTCTGCATACTTTGTGATATTTTTAAAAACCTAAACAGTCACAGTGAACATATATTGGTACAAATTATGCAAACTGAAAAAAGAAAAGAAAACAGAAAGAGTAAAAATAGAATAAAAAACAACAGCATTTCCATAGTTTTGTACTGGAAGAATGAATTTTGTTTGAATGATTCTTCAGTGAATCTATCAAACAGTAGAGGTAATCATATGTGTGTAAACATTTGCATCATAAAAATCACAAGATAGAAATAGGAATCCTACTTTCCACTGGTCTCTGTTCAAGACAGGGCAACCACTCTTGAACTCAGAGCAGTTCAAAATACTACAAGCAAGTAAGAGGGTGCTACACAAAGAGGTTTATTGCTGAAGTAGTTTCAGTTTCACATAAAGTTGAATACACTTTAGTTGAATACAAGCTAAATACACATTAAAAAACAATTGAAAGTAACATTTAACAGCCTTACAGTCATTTTTCTATCTTTTTTCTATCTCCAAGGCCCTTGGAGGTCTTGACTGATTTTCAAATTTGGATACTGTCCTATTGGTAAGCAGATTGCTAGTTTACATGGACATTCATTAGAATTAGGCTCCCATTCACCTCACAACTGATCTTTGGCCTGTGTAGCTGTGTAGCTTTGGCCTGATTAACATTTTCTTTTCTGAATCAAGTCTCATACTTTCAGTAAAACGTTCTTGCAAGTGATTGTTTTTAAGGTTTGCATCTTTGAAAAGCAGCAGAGAAGCCATAGGGATTTATTTCCACATCTTGTCTCATCAAAGGTATTGCATAGGATTAGTTAGAATACGAGACTGGGGTGCATTTATCCATACATCAGAAGTCACATCCAGTTTGGTTGAACCCCAGATGATCTTTGCAGAATTAAGACAAATGTGTTTAGGGAATAGATACCTTTTAATCAACTGTTTTAATGGAATACAGTAAGCTAGCAGTCTAACTACTAGCTTGCAGAAGGCAGGCACCAATAGATCTTAAAGGGTCTACTCCAGAGGTGGAAGATTTTTTTTACATTTTCCTATGTTCATCCGCTTGAAATGAGAACTGTGACATTCATCCTTCTATTTTTGGACAATTTATATTTATACTGTATCATTCTTTTGAATCATCAAAGTCATGAATAATTCATTTAGAATTTAGTTAGTGTGTTGCACACTAAGTCTTACGCTTTTAATACATTCCCTAGGATCTTTTGGGAGAAAAATAATGTTTTTCTCCCCAGGTTCTTCTTTCTCCTACATTCCTCTAGGGTTCTTTTCCTTCACATATATAGATTTGTGACTGATTTGTGACTATAATCTGATCATTATCTAGTCTCAGCTCTTACAACGACACATTATTGTTTATAAACATGTGCATCTAAAAATGAATGACATAAAGAGTGAAGGCTATAGTATTCCATAGCTTAATGTGGAGAAAAAGTAAAAAGAATGTGAAGAGAAAAAGTAAAAAGAAATTCCGAGACATATATGTACATCAGTGGAAATGACTGTAAACTCATTCAATAAGAATAGTTTACACAATGAAAACCAACATCCTTCCCCATACGGATATAGCAAAAGTTCTGTACCATGGACAGGACTAGGTTGGGACAAAAACAATTCAAAAGGACTCTCAAATCCTTATCTTTACTATAAATGTCTATTTAATAATTGTTTATTGCCAGTTTGAGGATCTAGAACTCAAATAGTTCTAAAACAGAAAAATTAGCCATATTCTCTCTAAGTTTCTAAGGAGAAACATGTTATAAGTGTGTAAAAGAGAAATGTTTCCAAACAATCAATAATAAAATTTAAGGTTAGAACAGAACTCTGAAACTTCCTACTTAAAAATTTGAATACATTCCCAATGTAAAAGCAAGGTCATTCTCAGTTTTCCCTCAAAGGAAAACATCTTTAACTTTTTAACACACCTGCTTCATTTCTTCTGCAGATTTATCTCCAGGCATATTTCTCATTGAAGGGGTAAATAGAACCCCATATAAAGCAGGGAAAGGTTGAAAAGTATTTATTGTGGAAACTATATCAAGCCTCACTTCTTTACTTTTATCAAAGGCTGTGACTCCGGCCATGTGACAACATTTGAACATCACTCAGCACACTGAGGAATAGGGATTATTTATTTATGAATAAAACTCAATTGTGAACAGAGTAAATTAATGGAAAATGAATTATTTAGCTGTTTTAATTTCATATGAAAATGTAAACTTCAAACTTTTCATCTGCTTCATATATCTATATTGAGGAAGTACATGTAATATCTATCTGTTCAAGTGAAACATGCAGATTTCACAGAGGCATTTGACTGAAATCTCAAAGGGGGTGAGGATGAAAGGAAACTTGAACTGGAAAGTTGAGACACAGAGATTGGTTGGATTCAAAAGACTGGTTATCAGACCAAATGCAAAATTGTTACAACTAATGGATGAATGAGTAGATTTTGATATGGGGATGAGTTTATTTGTCCTTTATTTATACATTCACCCCAGTGATGGGTTCCATGTACCTTCGCTACCAGTTCGGAACCAGGAACATGCGTGTGGGCATACTTGCTTTGTTTATGGCACTTCTGCACATGCGCAGAGCATCTGTGATGACATCCGGGCGGGTGGGCAGAGCCTCCTACTGCTGTCATTAACGATTCGCCTGATCCAGGGCGAACCGGTAGAAACCCACACTGATTCACCCGCTACAGTTCTGCAGGATGTCTCTGGCCTATAGCAAGCCAATTGAATATTACAGATGAAAAGAAACAAGTTGGCCTCATTTGGAACAAAAGACAAATGCTTTCCCTTCAAGAAGACAGCTTGGTTTAAAGACAAGGAAAAGAATTATATTCAGTTAAAACCTGAATATGATTTTTGTATACATCAAAACCAGCTATATTTCATAAGATAATCAAGAGATATGGCTTGATTGCCTGCACCAGCTTTTGTTCTCTCAATATTCAGACATCGTACATTGTAACTCATTTCTCATATATCTTCTTTCTTCTATGACATGAAACATCTGGTTTTTACTACAATATTAACCTATGTCTGGGGAGATGTACAAAAGAGAGGAAATATTCTATATAACATGCCAGTATTCCAAGACAGCATTATTCTGAAGTCTTCCATAAACCACCTGCTTTCTTCACCACCAAACCAAGCTTCCCTTGATAGGGGTTATTTTTGTTTATTGTTTTTGGTGCCTTCAAGTCAGTCTTGGCTCTTGGATTGGATAAGTCCATGTAATTTTCTTGACAACAGAAGTAGTTTGCCATTACCTTCTTAGGGTTAAAAGAAAGTGCCTGATTCAAAGTCACCCAGTAGGCTTTGTGCCTAAGGCAGGATTAAATCTTATACTCCTCCCTCCCCACAATTTCTAGCCCAGTACTTTTAACCACCAAATTGATTCTCTTTCTTAATAGTATAGAATGAAAAAAAAATTTGTGCTCCGTTTCTTTCTCTGCTTGTGTATGTACACATATGTGCGCACACACATAAATTAAAACGTTAGCTTCAACCACACATCATCTGTCAATCTTTTTAATTTCCTTGGTATATTTCTGAACCTATAAAAGAGCTAGAGACATTTTGGAGAATACAGATGGAAGTCTGCAGATAGAATCCAATAGTTCAGTTTGCAGGAAGCCTTTCCTAATTTGAACAAAAACAAAACTCAGGCAAGCCATAAATTAACAGTCTTGAGTTCCTTCTTGATAGATTTGCTGAATATAAATCGTATTAATTAATGCACAATAGCTAACGAGATAGTCAGACAATAGGCAAACAGGCAGACAAACATTTTCAGATAAATGGGGAAGCTGAACCCAGGTGTAGTGATGCTTAGAATCACTACATTGTCTACTTCAATGCCATAAAACAAAAAATGGTATCCTTAATAAAACAAATACAGTATTCTTGAGAATTTCAACTGAAAGTATATGTCACAGGGAAGAGTAAAGGTGCTATATATCTATGCTATAGGCTAGAAACTTCTCCACTTTGGAATTTCTGGCATTGTTCTATCTGAAGATGTATAAAGAAATTCTCAGCATTATACCTTTTCTATTGTTATTGGATGGAGGGTGAAGAAGAAATGGTATATAGCCAGTACAACTTTATAGTGACAAAAATATTCCCATAGCAATAGAATCAGATTTAATCATTTCCTTTTAATATAAAAGTTCTGTTCTATCTCAAACAACAACTTAAGAATTCTAAATAAATAATACTTGGCCAAATTTAGCATTTGGATTATACATAACAGATGGTATATAAGCAATTTATTCTAAATTTTATAATGACATGGTTTTTGCCTAATCCATTTTATTGAACTATTGCATGCTACATTTTCTTTCCAAGAGATGGAAAAGATGCGGCACACTGAAAATGTAATTAAAAGATACTCTTATTTCCTTCCTTCATCACATGAAATAATGAAGTAGAATCTCAATGATACAATTCTGGGCTCATCTAGTGCAATAAGTATAATTAGATTGTATGATCCTTGGGGCAGAGTGAGTGTTTCTTATTTTACTTTAAAGCATTGTCTTCTTTAAACAATCTTAATGTGTGCTGGCAACGTGCAACCTACCAGCCTAATTTTAAATACATGCTTTATTCTTTTTAATCATTGTGCTATATTGGTCAAACACACAGCAGATGTCAGTACATTACACATCTTAGGAAGGCTGGTTATAGATTATAAATAGAAAAGCACTAATAGTGCAATGTAATGGATGGAAACAGAAATATATGAGACTAATAAGAAACGTACATTGGCTTAAAATGTGTTTTTAATATTCAGAACCTCACACCTTAACAACTTTTTTGAACTCTCATTTATGGTCGTTTTGCAAACACTTTTATAGGGATTTTGCATTAAGGGCAGGAATATATTTTTAGCAATTTAGAATAGAATAGAATAGAATAGAATAGAATAGAATAGAATAGAATAGAATAGAATAGAATAGAATAGAATAGAATAGAATCTTTTCCTTTATGGACACTGAGAGCATATGCACCAAGACAAATTCCATGTGTGTCGAATTACACCTGGCCAATAAAGAATTCTATTCTATTTAGCAATTTACCAAACAACCAAACAAAAAATGGGAAAGTATCTTTTTTCCTTCCTTTTTTCTATTTTAGCAGTAATGAAAAATAAATTTATGAGAAACAGCATGGCTAGGTCAGTGTATGGCCCGGTTGGAATCAGAAATACTCTCTTTGAATGGGAAAGCAATTTAACAGAAGTGCTTCCCTGATTAGGATGCCATTGGTGAAACATGGTTAGGTCATCAAATGTCAATTTATGCAGATTCCTTAACTGGAAGTGAAATTCTTAATCTTATGTTCATTTCTGAAGTACCACCCTTAATTAGAGAGAGGACACTCCCTCCCCAGACGTGTGGGGCATTTTGATATTATGGTTCTATGTTCTATGATTGGGACAATAGATGAAAAATGTAAAATAGTATAGTTAATAATCTACACATTCCACCTCATCAAACATAACATACAAACCCAGTAACTTATTCTATCCCTCTCATCTTTGCTTACTTTTATAACATGTAGATGGAACACAGAGAGAATCAGACTTTTGCTAGAATAACTCTCTGAATTTTGTGAATAAGCACACAAAAAAGGATGTTTCTCTGACAGATGCCCACTTAGGATCTATTTGAAGACCCGTTCACTGAAACAATAACAGGATTGTGTGGTAGGAAAGCTTGATCATGTTGATTTAGGCGTGACTGGAATAGGGTATAGATCAGTGTGTTTTGGGAGACTTCACCATTGTCTTAGCATGTTACATGAAACATACCACAACGTTAAGTCACGTTATGATTTAGATTTTAAGACATAGCTTTTTTGTCAACGTAATGATTTTTAATGGGATTTAGGATTTAGCATGTTATGGGAACTAAATTACTGAATCACCATGACTGTTTCTCATAGCTCATCAAGTTGAAATAAATCCAAAATGGCAATCAATAGATGGCAGGAAGAAGTTTCTGCTACCTTAAATTCTCCAAGTAAAAATGGGATATAAATATTACAAATGAATAAATAAGCAAGTAAAATAAACAGCAGCACCATCTTTCCTTTTCTTGGCAGCATTTTATTTATTTTCTTTTGAAACTTTTTTTTTTTTGAATAAGTTTTATTTTATTTTTCCACACAGAACATAAATCATTAAAATCTCTTTTGCAAATACGTAAATATCTGAGTGCCTGGGTATGTTACATATTCAACAATATTGTTCATATTGACTTAACATTATCCATTTCAAATATCATATAC
>JANHFK010002203.1:143871-153959 GCA_036250565.1 Sibynophis collaris | reverse complement strand
AGATTCGAACCTGCAGTAAATGCAGGCAGCTGGTGTTAATAACAGGGTGCTTTAGACCGCTGTACTACCAAGGCTCTTGGTGAAATCCAAATTTTCTTACTACCGGTTCTGTGGGCGTGGCTTGGTGGGTGTTGCAAGGGAAGGATACTGCAAAATCTCCATTCTCACCCCACTCCAGGGGAAGGATATTGCAAAATCCCCATTCCCTCCCCACTCCAGGCGAAGGTTACTGCAAAATCCCCACTCCAGGGGAAGGTTACTGCAAAATCCCCATTCCCTCCCCATCCCACTAACCTGCTTTCCAGCTCCGTTCTCCTGTGCAGGGCAACAAAAGAAGACCCAGCCGATTAGCTGAGACTTGATCAGCTGAGACTCTGGAGGCAGTGAATAGATTGGGGGCAGGGCCAGCCAGAGGTGGTATTTTCTGGTTCTCTGAACTACTCAAAATTTCTGCTACCGGTTCACCAGAATTGGTCAGAACTGGCTGAATACCACCTCTGTGCAGGAGGGAGCAGGAGCAGGAGCAGGAGCTGTCTTGGCTGGAGAGTCAAAGGGAAGGAGGCTGATTCAGCTGACTTGGGTCTCAAGATGTAATCTCCCAGTAAGTCCTGTCATAGTTGTATACTTACACATGCAGGAAACATGTTACCCGAGTTCTGTTTGTCTTCTTTCCTTCTTTCAAGATTAACAATTGCAATAACAAAAACAACAATAATCCAAATCTCTACCTGGTCGAATTGCTGATACTGGTAGTATTCGATGGCCAATAAACTTTCCTCCTTCTTCATAAGCAGCTATCCTCAAACATGCTAGAGAAGGCAGGACCACCTGAAGAGAGATATTTGTTAGTGTTTTATGGTGCATTGCATACACAGAGTTGGAATAAGAAGCATTTTCACAGAGATATTTCTGAAAACTGTTAACAGGATTTGAATAATACTTGGAAAATACACAGTCTGAGTCTTTGGCTAAATTTTCTCTCACTCATTCACATACAGAGAAAAAGTACCCTTGGGAACGTCATTCTTGGCAGCTATTCCATGTAGTAGTTTTCTTGGCAAACATACAGAAACAGCTTGTTTTTTCTAGGATTTTTTTCTTTCTACTTTTTTTTTTTTTGAAAAAGTTTTATTGATTTTAAGGGGGGGGGGGAATCGAATAATCATTTTAAAAGGAAAAAGCAATCTGCCCTGAAGGCAATACATTCTGTGATATAGTAAAAAAAACAAACCTTTTTGTACATTGTTTCAGACATCTCTTCAATAGTAACAATTTATATACATTGTAAAAAGAAGCAACAATCTTTCTATGAATAGAGCACAACAATTATTCACTGACTTTCATTTCTTTTTTTTTCTTGATCTAAGTTTCTTAAACATTATCCCTCTGTCCACGTCTCCAGAAGCTGTGGCCCCTCCAAAATCCTCTGTTTGTGTATCACTCCCCCCTGTTGCTCCCACATCTTCCTCCTCCTCTAGAAAGGATTTATTATTGTTCAGTCTCTTCTTAAGAGAGACGTGTTGGAGCATTCACAACCTCGAGTGAAGTTGTTCCACTGATTAATTGTTTTAACTGTCAGGAATTTCTCCTTAGTTCTACATTGCTTCTCTCCTTGATTAGTTTTCACCCATTGCTTCTTGTCCTGCCCTCAGGTGCTTTGGAGAATAGCTTGACCCCCTCTTCTTTGTTGCAACCCCTGAGATATTGGAACACTGCTATCACGTCAACCCTAGTCCTTTTTTTCATCAGGCTAGACCAGTAGTGGGTTCCTACCGGTTCTGTCCGGTTCTTAGAACCGGTAGTAAATGCGGCAAGAGGCCCACCCCCCTGGACGTCATCACCCTCTGCGCATGCACAGAAGCTCTGCAGGCAAGCGAAGTGCGCTTGCGTGCGCTCCTGATGCGAACCAGTGGTAAAGGTTAGTAGAACCCACCCCTGTGCTAGACATACTCAGTTCCAGCAACTGTTCTTTATATGTTTTAGCTTCCAGTCCCAAATAAGTAAATAAAAATAAAGTACAAGATTTTTATGCATCCTAGTTCCTGATCTTGTTTCTGGTTTTGTTTAATTGTTTCTAAATGGTTTTAATTGTTAATTTTATTGTGTTCTGCAAAAAGTCACACTTGTAAGATGAGTGGTCATATAAATTTTATAAAATTAAATAAATATTGTTGGACCCAGAAGTTATGCCTTTTGGATGGCAGCATTTGCCCTCTAGAACAGCATCTCTCTGGAAATTAGAATGTTGTTAGCCTTTTGAACAGCCAGGCTTTGTTTCCCCAGATATTTGGTCAAAAAGATAAGTAAGCTGTGCTGCTAATGCAGTTTTTGTGATTTGGACTTTATTGTTTTAATCATGGATACCTAGTTTATGTGGTGTAGTTCTTATTTTAATCCTTGGACACTACCCACAATCATGGTCTTGAGATGGGCAACCATATAAATAATTTAAACAAAATAAGTAATATGTCTTTCCAAAACAGTTCTAGCAGCATTTATTCAGAATAAGATAGTGAAAGATGACAATAGGCTGAACCAATAAAGAAAATTGGAAAGGATGTTTAGATTGAAGAGGAATACTCTCTGTGTGGAAAGTGCCAAACAATCCCTACATTACAAATAGAAGACTGCTTCTGTTGACAGAAGGATGTTCAGGTAATCATCAGTTAAACTTGCCTTGAAAAAGGACTACATTGTTTGGCAGCCATTTTATGAGAGTCTCCCTAATGTATGAAAATTCCATTCACCCAAATAGGTCAAAGGCTCCTGGTTTTAAGATTTTGTAATAATGAATCACTCTAGTTAATAATGGAAATTCATGTTCTCAATCCCCTTCAGGCAATGTCAAAGGAAATGGAATCTGTAGGCTTGAGGCTTGTTCTCATAATGGTAAATTATAGCTGTTCATGGTAGATGAACATAACCATTTTTTTCATTAAAGTCCCAAGAAGTTCAAAATTATGACAAAAATTGGTGTAAGTTGAACACCTTTGTCTTGAAGCCATAGAAGAGGCAGAAAATCAATCTTGAAATATAGATTCTTACTTGGGTTTTTTAAATGGAACTATATGTCACTGTTAATGTAGTCCACAAAGAAAAGTTTGTTTTAACCTTGATACCACGTATTTAGTTTTAACAATTCTGAACACCTTGTAGAATCATCATAGCCTTTTGATTTAGCTGATCTTTGCATTAACTAGTAGATGACAATCTGTAGAACGATATCAGCAAGATTTTTTTTTTTACCGGTGAATATTTAACACATCTTTAGAGCTTAACAATGTATAATAAAAGTTCAGCTATCTTGTTAATTTTCTGTTAGATTGCTTGTCCTGATTTCTGAGCAGTGTAGGTGTATGCTAAATTATCTTGTCTCCAATTGTTCTAAATAGAACATGATTAAAATGGGACTGAATTTCAAATAATTAAAGAAAAAAAAGCCCTGAGTATAAAGTGTACCTGCAATCAGTACCTGGAGATTAACTATAGTCTATACAGTAATCAGAAATGGATGAGAGCAAGAGTTCATTAAACTATCTTTCCTACATTCTGAAAGACCATAATTTACAATTGTCTATAATTCACATTCACTAGTTAAGACAATAGAATAACATAAATCTTTTTTGTACGGGTGTGCTGCTGCATTCTTTAAAAGGCAATGGATATCGGCAGCCAGATGGGCAACGATAGGTATGAGAAAGAGATTTGTGAAAAGACAAGATACACATCTGTGAGGTAAGAGAGGTGGGGGAAAAAGCTGAACTGGGGCAGAATCAAGACTGAATGATTTGAACATACTAAGAAATGAATAGCAAGCAAGCAAACCAACCAACTCTTAGAATAATGTGCATCTAAGTAACATTTCTTGGTAGCAGTGATTTGATTATGAATAGCAGTGAAAACCAGATGAGAAGCCAAATGAAAGATCTAGTTAGCTGAAACAGCAGAGAATCATGATAAAACAAAACAATTTTGTAAGTCTGATTAAGGCTACTTGGAAAAACCACAAAGTTCAACAGGAATTGTTGCAAGGTCAATGGGTACACAGTCATTTTGACACCAGAGATTGCCCTTTTTTAATTACTTTGGTTTTTTTTAACTGCGAAGAGCCAAGTGGGGTAGAATTTGCTATAGTGTTAAGAATCGAAAGGACTGGAATCTTCAACCTGCTTCCTTCTTTTTTATATTTTATGGACATGTTAAACTATTGAATACTTAACCCAGGAATTTTGTTTCAAGGAAATCATATGTGGCATAATGTTTGGGAGTTCTGGGCTTTGCATAGAGTGCATGATTCGACAGGGAGTGATAAATTTGGAACAACAGAGTTCTAGTGCTGAATTTAGAATAAAAATGGATGTCAAAGAAAACTGCAGAATAAGATAAGGTTCAATTCTGAGTTTGGCAAAAAGGATGATTCATATTAAGAATAGAAAGGAGAGTTGAATGAATTAATGATGTATACGCTTTCATACACCAAGGAGGACATTTGGTTATCAGAAAAGCATGCTAAGGCATAGTCCCCAAAACATGTGCTCAGAGAAAAAAGTGGGTGGTAACTTCTTAGTAAGTAAATTCAATACTTGGGCAGGAATCATGTAGAGGTATTTAATACTTTTTTTTAACATTAAATACTACATTACATTGATGAATTCTGTAGCTGCATCCAAACCTTGGGGATGGGGAGATTGCATGCATGACTCCATGAGATCAGGAGTTAGTCAACTTTGTTTTGTGAGATTACATGACAGGTTTACTGTTTGGCATGTCTGCTTTATATATCCAAAATTATTTCCTTGGAAGAAAACATTTGATGGTTGCATAGCATGGCCAGGAGAGACCTATACTGAGATAAATGTTTCCTCTTATTACAAAAAACTTTTACTATGCTTAGTCATTTCAGATTTGCTAATAGTTTATCAAAATGTACGTGCTTCATTTGAGCGATTTGCGAATGCTTTCACATTCATTATTGGCAAACAGCAATATATGTTTTAGAGGTTGCAACCAGTTATTTTAGGAGGCAAGGATTCTCTCTGCTCTTTTTATCATCTATGTATTAAATTTAATTTGCTAAATGTTTGTGTATGTTGGCATTTTATTTCTTCAAAAAACTACAAATCTTACAGTTATGAAATTACTTACCATTTATATATTTTGTTTTAAAATGTCAATTAAAAAGCCTGTCATCTTTGGTAATTGAGAAACAAGTTGCATTTCGTCAAGATTTATTAGCATCATGGTTATTTCCTATGAAAAATGAACAACCTATGAATTTAGCTAGCAAAGATGATAGTAAATAGATGCATCGATTCATAAAGATAGTCCACTGAGTAACTAGCATAAATGACTGACTGTTGTTGATCTTAAAAAAAATCCTAAGAATTTATTCATAAATGGATGGAAAAATACCTGGAGAATCAGCATGGAATGTTGGTTAATATATTGAGGTAGGAGATACAAGTTCAAGTCTGTCCCCAGTTTATGGGAACTCACTGGGTGGCTTTGGATCAGTCACTCATACTTAGACCAACTTACAGGATAGTTGCAGAAATAAAATGGAGACTTCCAAGTAATCTGCCTTGTGCTGCCGGAGGACAAGCAACATATACGTTGGATAAATAACATACAAAACAAAATAAATAAATCTTGGGATTATACATTAGTTTATCTAAATAATCCATTTATTCAGAAAGCCTTGAATAGATCATTTTAAGATCAACTAGGCCAAATCTATAAAGTATTAAAAAATTGGGAATGTTAGTATGCTTGTACTGGCACTATAAAATCTTGCAAGTTTTGTATGTGGCATAAGTCCCATTTTGTGCAAGGTTTTATAGTGCCAGTACAAACATACTAATTCTAATTCAGTATGTTACTACAGCCAATGCAAGTCCCCCAAAACAAATATATAGTTCACTGTAAATTGCCCCTAAAGCACCTTAGGACAGTGTTTTGTGCTAGCAGCCTCTGAACCAATTTCAAAAGGATCTTCCTGTAAAATAGATTGTGGTGATTCATTCTTGAAGTTACCAATATCATGGCCAGGCTTATCCTGCCCAGAAATGATTTGGCAGAACTAAGAAAATATAAAACATTTAAAACTCTGAATCTGAGATCTTCACTAACTCTTTTCCAGACAAATTATATTTGCAGCCTTTTGTGTGCAATGTTCTTGTACAGTGAGTACAATATTGTAGCACAACACAGGTCTCTATATTTTGCTGGTTATTCAGCCATTTTTACTCTCAAGTAATGATCTAGCTATGCAATCATTCATTGTGCAGCATAAGATCTAATTACAGCAAGTAGTAAGTTGGGAAAAATAATTGACAACATCTTTGCAGCTTTCAAGATGCCTGTCTATCTAATTTTCCTTTAATCACATTTTCAGAAAATGATTCCACCTCATCTTCTAATCTTCACATCTGCGTAACAAGTGTAATCAAGAAGACCAAAATTAAAATATCCCTACTGCTATCCTTTCAATCACTCACAAATTAAAATTGAAAAGAAGTTCATCTAAAAGAAATGGGTAGGGGTGGAGGAATCTGGAAATAAGAAGAAGAAACTGCATTAAAAACTTAAGCATATCTGTCCCAATTATTAATCCATTTGTATTAAGCTAAATGAATCTGCCAATTAGAACAGAAGCAAATGTAATTAAATGGATTCTGTAATTAAATGGATTCTAGTCTTCATGTTTATTAGAACATTTTTTTCCACAGTTTTTAACCTAACTGTCCACATCCCTAGCTGCCTGCAGTAGTTATTTTCAGGTTCAGAAACCTTGTCATGTAATTGTGTGGAAATGGCATCCCAAAGGTGATATTGAATCAATTGATGTTGATGGTTGGCCTTGCACAAGCCAAGACTTGGATGAAGCTAGTATCTTGTAAGAGACCACTTTCATTGCTTCTTACCTATGAAGTTTCATAAGAGTCTAGGAATAGGTGCGCTAGGTTGGGGATACACTATTCAAGAAGCAAAGAAGAAATGAAGTTTCTTGGCTGAAAAGCAAAACATTTTCAAAGGAAAAAGACAAGAAAATCCAATACCTTTGGGATAACCATGACCTGGATGATTGAGAATCTCCATGGATGTGGGAATAGCATGTTATTCTTAATTCTAGCATTAGGAGAGAAAAGTTGTAGTATCTCCCAAATCTAGCACAAGGATGCAACTATTCCTAGGTTCTTATGAATTTCATAGGTAACAATCAATGAAAATTCTCTCCTACAAGATACTAGATTTGTTTAAGTCTTGGCTTGTGCAAGACGACAACACCAATTGATTCAAATACCACAAAGTTTGCAAAACACATTCAAGCATATGGATTTCAGAGTTCTCGTTCTAGAGCAGGGTTGTCAAACTCGCAGCCCAGGGGCTGGATGCATCATGCACTGGCCACCCCCACACCCGGTTTAGCGTAGGGGAAAAAGTCACGATATGTCACGTGAAGACGAGATGTTGTGAGTTTGACACCCGTGTTCTAGAGAGACAACCATGGTCAGGAGTATGTAAAGAGTTGTATAGGTAACTTTCAGAATATTATTTATCATATTCTGCATTATCATGCTTCATCCTGTATTTTCAGTAACACCCATGCTTATCCAAGTATAACCATTTTTATTCCCTACAACCATGATGGCAAACCTAAGGCACATGTGCCACAGGTGGCATGCAGTGCCCTCTCTGCGGGCATGTGAGCCGTCACCCCAGCTCAGCTCTGCCACCCATGTCTCCCACCAGACAACTGGTTTTTGTGTCTCTGCCACACATGCACCAGGGGCAGGACGCATGTGGGTGATGTGCACACATGCACAGGGCACACACAGTCGCACAAGCATTCACAGGGGGTTGGGCACACAGGGAGGGTCACATGCGCATGCGTGTGTGGGTCACTCAGGGGGTCGCATGCAAATTGCATTATGAGAGTGCACTCGGTGCAAAAAAGGTTAGCCATCATTGTCCTACAGTAATGTGAAATCATTTACCATAATGTAAGAAAAGACTAGAAACAATAGATAGATCTTCTCAGTTTAGTTTTCCTTTTTTGTACAAAACATTCCTTTGACCATTAAAACAAGTCTTGGTGTACTGAATGAATAGTACTGGCACAAGTGGACTTTTCAACTCATTTTGGAGTTTCCAATTTACTGCTGGTAGCTAGTCCAAAGTAGTCAGAACTCATTAAAACTGGTTCCAAGCAATATGAATATGTAACTAAGTAAGCATGAATGCCTGCTTACATGACCAGGATAAGTGATGGCAAGCAATATAAGAGTATTATTATTTGCTAATGGTTGGGGTTTTTTTAACTTTCAGTCCTCAGTAAGCAATGGATTAAGGTAATTGATCAAATAAATCCGCAGTTTATCTCAGGTTGTGTATTATTTAGCTCAGAAAAGACCAGTTTACAATATGCTGCTCAGAATTGGCTGTTAAGAGCAGCCGATAAAGCCTGTACCCATTTCCAAGTCTTGTTATGCTGTCTCATAATGGAAATGGAAGCATTCTTGGAAGGGATGAGAAAAGAATGCCAGGAGAGTATGCCAAGAGAATATATTCCAGCAGGGCCACTTAAGTTGTGAAGATCATTTGATCTGCCTGACTAAAATAAGCAAATGCCTACAAAATAAAGTGATAATACAGTGCCAGATGATGGGCCCCTCAGGTAAGAAGGCACTCAATATGCTACTGAGAGTGCTGAATATATTTCATAAAACTAAGGATATTTTTGACGCAGATAAATTATGGGCTTCCAGACATCTAGTTGTTGCTGGATTCATAAAGGAAAAGAAAATCCAAAACTGAAAAAATAGAATTTACAATGTGAAGACAAAACGTGAGAAGACTGAATATGGGAAAGTTCAGAAAAAGATAAATTGTCTACATCGTTGTCTAATTGACTATGTCTAATTGACTACGAATTAACATATTAGACACTAGCAAATTGAAATGGCCTGGAATTGATACTTTCATTCAGAAGACCATACTATTTTTACAGCTCAGGACATAAGAAGCAATGGTGTTGCTTTCCTGGTTAGAATAGTTAGGTGAGTACAGTCTACCACCAAATGCCAATTTTATCAGCTGTGGTGGTACAGAGGTTAGAATGCAGTATTGCAGACTAATTCTGCTGACTGTCAGCAGTTCAATCCTGACTGGATCAAGGTTGACTCGGTCTTCGATCCTTCCATGGTCGATAAAATGAGGATCCAGATTGTTGGGGCCAATATGTTGACTCTGTAAACCACTTAGAGATGTAAAGGGATGTAAAGTACTGTGGAACGATATATAAGCCTTAGTGCTAAGTGCTATCATGAAGTGCGCAAACATCTTTTTCATATGATTATTGAAGTTTATGATCCAAACATAGATGAAGAAAAACAGGAAAGCAGGGAACCCTATACCATTTCAGACAAATGGTTGTTCCATCTCTTCTTCAAACCTGACCCAACTTCTTCTGGAGGCAAGTCCTTCTGCTGATTAATTGTTCTAGCTGTCAGAAAGTTTCTCCTTAGTTCTAGGTTGGTTCTCTCCTTGATTAGTGTCCATCCATTTCTTCTCGTCCTGCCTTCAGGTGCTTTGGAGAATAGTTTGACCCCCTCTTCTTTGCAGCAACCCCTTAGATACTGGAACACTGCTATCATGTCTCCCCTAGTCCTTCTTTTCATTAAACTAGACATACCCAATCCCTGCAACCATTCTTCTTATGTTTTAGCCTCCAATCCCCTAGTCATCTTCGTTGTTATTCTCCACACATTTCTCAGCATCTTTTTTACATTATAGCGATCCAAACTGGATGGCTAACACAAGGAACTATACAATGAAATTAAAGACATTATTAAAGATAAATGGATATAAATAAATGGATATAAATAATAAAACATAGCCATAAACACATAAAATGAGTACATATAAATGGGGACAGTAGGACAGGGACAGTAGGCACACTGGTGCGCTTATGCACGCCCCCTAAGATGAGTGTGAAAAGAGACTACCAGAGATTTTAAAAAACAGAAGGAAGTAAACTGGATATCAGACACGAGTGGAAATTGCGGAGTTGACTTCCGGTTCTTGCA
>JANHFK010002203.1:132765-143771 GCA_036250565.1 Sibynophis collaris | reverse complement strand
ATTATTATATCTCAGAGTGTATCATCTTTGTAACTCAGTTTCTCTCTTTTTTGTAAAAATATTATATGAAAATTTTTTCCACTACCCTTTTCCTATAAAAACCAATAAAACTTTGACAATTAAAAAAAAAAGAAGAAAAGAGTGGAAATTGCCAAGAAAAACCAAAGCCCCCACAGAAAGGACCTCAGGAAGGCATTTAAAGATTTTCAAGAGAAAAGAAACAATATTATAATTGTAATCAGTAAAGACACTGAAAATGGAAGCAGATATAGATAAACAGGGAAAGTTTTTCTTTATTCTGTGAGTTATTTGGAATCAGGATCATTGAAATTGATTGATTGTTAAAAATATATAGCTGAACTTAGGAGGTTCCAATTTTGACTAGCTGTGCTAAAGTCTGACAATGGATAGATAGCAGAAGATCAGGCAAAGATGGAAGGAATGTATTGAAATTCTGTACAACAGAGAAGCCAACATTCAAAATAACAAAGGTACTCTCTATTTATAATAATGTCTAATATCGAAAATAAAGTTGGATCAGCACTCTGAGCATTCCTGTATCAGAAGGCTACAAGAATTGACAGAATATCTACAGAAATATGACACACAACAGAAAAATTAGAGATCCATTGATACAGAAATACCAAAGAAAAGAGACTGAACAGAGTGTGCATACATACTGTAGTATGTGATGTAAGTGGTTTAAAAATATCCAAAAACTAGCCCCTAAGTAAAAAATACTCACCTTTGCAGAAATATTCAGCATGTTCTGCTGTCCTTCACATCCAGTTCTTTGTCAAATTTTAGTTTCATTTTGTTGTGAAGGCAAGCACACACTGGCTGAGTTAACACATTATTTTAAGCCATAATGTGGTTGTGTTAGTTTTGCTTTGCATAATGTAAACTCAATTATTCTAATTTATAAATCAAGGTTTATGATTTAGCACGTTCTATGAATCCAGACTGTTTAGGTTAATCAATAATAAATCAATCATAACAAATAATCATTTGGTGCAATGAATTAGCAATTTTTATCTCCCTAATTAATATAACCATATGCTCTACATTTGAAGATTAACTATCCAGATTTTTAAATTGCATATTTACACATAAACATATGTATAAATTTAAAATATATGAAATTACTTTTAGTTAGATTCTCAACTGATATTTTCAAAGTAATTGAAGCTTGCTTAATTTAAGGGTAATCTTTGTGGTATGTCAAGAACGTTGAACAGCATGAATTAACCCTTTCTGAGAAAATCATTTAAATTAGTGATCTCTTTTTTTATGTTTCTTATCTTTCTAGAGAACCGTTTTGTCACAAGGAAAGTGTTTTAGTGCCCCAGATCTATATAAGGCAGAGAGAGTCTAGGTTATTCATTGTACACTAAACCAGAATTTTTAAATATAGTTTGTTTTAAAAATAATTTATTAAAGAATAGGAATAGGAATAGAATAGAATAGGAATAGAATAAAATAGAATACAATAGGAGCAGGAGTAGGAATAGGAATAGATCTCTTGCCTTTCCCCTATGCCTCTGCCTCCATCTGCTCCAACATTTCCTCTCACATTTACTGTTTTTGAGTCAGGTCTTACCTAATCTGTACTTATACCTTTGATTTTTCTTCCCTAAATGTAAAACTTTGCTTTTCTCCGTATTAACATTCGTTTTGTTGGATCGGGCCCATTGTTCAAATTTGTCAAGATCTTTTTGGATCCTGAGCTGGTTTTCTGGGATGTTGACTATTCCTGCCTGGTTAGTGTCATCAGCAAATTTGATGAGTTCCCCTTCTTTTCCCTCATCTAAGTCATTTATGAAGATATTGAAGAGTATTGGGCCTAAGACAGAGCCTTGTGATACCCCACTGTTTACTACTCTCCATGGATGTAGTACCATTAGCTGGAATGTTTTACTAAGCTGATACCAGGCAAATCACTTACAGCCTCAGTACCAGTGGTGGGTTTGTATTGGTTTGCTCTGGATCAAGGGAAATGGTAGCAGCAGCAGGAGGCTCCGCCTACCCGCCTGGACATCCATCACAGATGCTCTGCGCATGCACAGAAGTGCCGCGCGCCAAGCGAAGCAAGTGCACACACTTGTGTGCTCCCAGTTGTGTGCTCCCAGCAAAGATAAGTGGAACCCACTACTGCTCAGTACAATATGTGAATCCAATCAGTGATATTTATTCTTTTTATTTATTCTTAAATACCACCCAAATGTATTAAGAAAACAAGAAAACATTCAGAGATACTATTGTCAGCATGAACTTTTTAAAAAAGTCTTACATTATTGCACCAGGATATTTCTGTCACTAGAAAACTGACCTGCTAAGGTTTGGGAAATAGAACAAAACTTTTGCTTAATTCCTATTTTAGAATAGAATAGAATAGAATTCTTTACTGGCCAAGTGTGATTGGATACACAAGGAATTTGTCTTTGGTGCATATGCTCTCAGTGTACCTAAGGAGAATAAAATACATTAAGAATAAAAAGATACAACACTTGGTGATTTTCAAGGTTACTAATAAACTATCAAATCGTAATAGGAATCGTAATAGGAAACAATAAAAACAATATAAATTGAAAGATACAAGCAACAGGTTATAGTAATAAGTGGGAAGAGATAGACACTAGAAATGAAGAGAAGAGTAATATTAATACAGTCTTAGTAAATTAATTGACAGTGTTGTGGGAATTACTTGTTAAGCAGAGTGATGGCATCCAGGAAAAAAACTGTCCTTGTGTCTAGCTGTACTGGTGTGCAGTGCCCTATAGCGTCGTTTTGAGGGGTTGTAAAGTTTAAACAATTTATGTCCAGGATGTGAGGGGTCTGTGGATAGTTTCACAGCCCTCTTTTTGGACTCATGCAGTATACAGATCAGCAATGGAAGGCAGGTTGGTAGCAATTTTTTTTCTGAAATTGCAGAGCCAAACCAGACAGTTATTTGGAAGGCAAAGATCCTTTTAAAAGTGTGCAGGTGTTTGACATTATTTTTAGACATTATTTGCTAATCAAACAGAGCCATGGATCACTGACAAAAATCAAACTTTTATTCCTATAGTTATCTTAAAAGAGAGGGGGAAAAATCATCAACACAAATGTGGCAGCTACATCAGCTTCATCGGTCTATTTTGTCTTCTTGAAGACTTGATGGCATACCTGGTCTTCACAAGTCAATTCCTACAAAAGAAAAACCATTAGTAAGCACAACTTTTTCATTGCCCTTATTGTACCCCAGGCCTTCCCTTAAACTCAAAGATAAAAACAGCTCAGCCACCACATTAACAGTGAGGCTGGGCTATTAAATGGAAAAGAACAATGTATTTTATGTAACCAATCAGCCAGTAAGCACTACAGGTTGCAGTAATTAGATTTGGACACTTCAGTTGAGTTTTTAAAAGGATAAAAATGAAAAATGTATGAAAATTGCTCTGTAACAGTAGGACATTTCATAGTCTATTATTAGCCCACATACTGTAGTGTATTAAAACTACTGGAGCAACAAGAAATTGCAAAAGGAGAAAAGGCAAGGCTTTAAAGGTAACAAGGTAAGTACAATAGTATTTGGCCAATAGGCAGCTGTGAGTCTGCAGAAAGTGGATCTTAACTTGGAATGTTATAGCAAGTGTTTCAAAGTAGGTCAGTAGCATTATTGACAAGTTTTGAATGTATTTTATCATTAAAGACCTGTCTATTTGGATAACTTTTTTACGTAGCAATTTTTTTTACATAGCATTTTTTTTACGTAGCGATCTCTCAACCTTTGCTATTAACTCCTTAAGTGGTTCTTAAGGCTTGGTTTGCAGCAATAAAAATGAAGAGAATGTACTACAGAACAGTAATGATGTTATTGCAAGAGAGCCATGGGCAGCTGATTTTCTTCAGCTCTTGTTTTTTAAGTCAGATCAATAGAATAAACCACTATCTAGTGTTTCTTTATCTGTAAAATGGAATTAATGATTCTGGGATGAAATATTTTAAAAATCACTCCGAAATACAATTGTGTTTTTAATTTAATTTAATTTTTAAATTGCAATTGCTTTGCAGTTCATGTGAAGTCACTATTAATTTTGTGATGTTTTAAGAGCTACTATGGGCATTATTATTCAGAAGCAGAAATATCAAAGTTGTTTTCTTTAATATGGATAGTATATTCCTACATGATGGATTCCTACCAAACTGATTAGGGTTCAGCACAATCTTACTAGGTAAACCAGCTTTAAAAGGTCATAATTTGTTTCCCAAATTATCCAGTCACATATCTTCTGGAAGTCTGTTACCTAGTTCTTTTATCAGTGGGCTATGTAAAAAGTTTTAAGATAATAACAATTACTACCAATTATGACAGTAAATTTAATAAAGTAATTGAGAACTATGGAAATATTTTTTTTTAGCGCTAGAAAATCATGCTCTCCATTTTTTTTTGACAATTCCATTCTGCTAAGTCATAGTTACCTTTTTAATATAATTTTCAAGAGAGCAGAAATTATGACTATGTCTTCCAAGGTGTTAGTAGAATCTCTAGATTTATGACTATTTTCCTAGAATAGTCATATCTATTCTAAAAATGTGAGTCTTCTTAATAGATTTTGAAGCAGGACTGAATAATGGAACTGGAAGAATGTAGCAGGATATTCAGATGTTCTTTTTTCCTTAAATATTAGGCAAGTCAATGTTTGCATTTAATGAAAAACAAATTATGGCTAAGAATGCTAAACATTAATGCACGAAGTTGCAATATTAACTATACTTACTTCTGAAAAAAAATTCCTTACTTTCTGAGAAAAGTGGTTTGGACTTGAGTATTGACAATGTTTAACCATGATTACTTACAATGTCTTAACTAATTAAGCAAACTTTATCTCAGTGGAGAAAATGAATAAAGCCACTAGTTGGAAGTAAAGTTTAGTTTCCTATAGCCTTTTAAGGCTATTTAGTCATCATCTGGATTTCTGCAGCCTTGCTTTGATACTAACTTAGGGTTTGCTTTGGGTTTGCTGGAAGTCCTCCTTCGTTCAAGAATTCTGCTTAATTGATGCCAAAATTCATTGGCAAGAACTTCTTTATTTCCTCATCCAGTTGTAAAATCAAGATCCCATGGCTTCTGCTATCTACCTATCAGTTTTAGTCATCCTGATAACTTTGCTGCTTCCCACTTAGTGGGCTTTACCTTCCCTTTGCCATGAAACAAAAGAACAGGAGTGTTTGCAAAGTGATGGCTGTAGAGCAGGGGTGAAATCTATTTTCCTTCCCTACCGGTTCGGAAGTGTGCCCTCTGCCCATGTGCACTCACTTTGCTTGTGCGCGCACCATGGTCACGCCTGATTTTTGACCCTCTGCGCATGCACAGAAGGCTTTGCAAATGTGCAGAGGGTTAAAAACCAGGAAGTAACAATGTCTGGGTGGGTGGGCGGAGCCTTGCGCTGCCGCCACTACTGGGTTACCAAACCACGCACCACTGCCCTACGAGTACATGCGAGCCGGACAGAACCGGCAGGATTTCACCACTGCTGCAGAGTTATATTTTATGCTCCTTCCATTGGCTGGTTGAGGGGAGCACTAGAGAGGGAAAGATGCTGGAAGAGATCCAAATTAGCAGAAATACAACTTTGTGGAAATGGGTTAGTGCCAGTCCTCACTTTTGAGATCGTTCACTTGAAAATTGTTATTATTTATTCTCTCATTTATTTTTTCTCATACTTTGGTGACCGCTTAATTTTCTTTACATCATTCAAGTTTTCTATGTATATAAATCCAGCTTTTCTTCAATGGCCCTAAATTATACGTTTTAAGGATAAAATGTTGTATGCCTGGTGATTATTCTAGTCCATTTTTTCAATCTTTCAATTTTCTGTGCAGCTTAAGAAAGAGGGTTCTTGTATTAAATCGTATTTCCCATAGCTTACAATGAAGTTGAGGAAAATAATTATCACTGTCAATTACTGGAAAATTATATTGTGACAAAAAGTCGATTCCACTTCACATTTCTATCTTTTCCATAACACTTTGTTTGAGCTATTTATTTTTAATTAACAAAAATGTGCAACTATTGCAATTTCATAACCTCAGTATGGAACATTGAGATTGTGCCCATGAATAAATGCCAGCCGGCTTGAGTCAACTGATTGTTCTAATCAGTTGCAGCAGGTTTCATTGCTAGAATATCCTATACTGTACACTTTCCTTGATAAATAATGGTAGTGTTTTGGTCAGCATTTTCCTAATTTTAATTACTACCTGGAATTGCTTGTGGGCTATTAAATGAAAACGGAAGCAAGGCCATCAAACATTAATTTCTAAGTGTTCAAATAAGTACAAAGTCTGCTGATTTGCAGACTAATGGAATTGAGACGGTATAATGATAGTATGGTTCGTTGGGTGCTGGGTGTGCACACGTTTGAATCATTTCTGATTGTGGAAAAGATTGGAGAATCCCAACTCTGCCATCCTGCCTCATATTTGCCTGCTTATGTCCTTATCTAGAAGGACTTTTCAACGTAAAAAAAGTACCATTAAAAATCCATAGGTACACTTGAAAGGGTATTCTGAGATTGATTTCCCTCCTTAAATAAATAGAATTTGTTACTCACTATAACGGCCTCACTGCCTTCAGTGCTATTTTTTATGATTGACATAATCTGTAGTCTATCTCATAGTAAAATTGACAGTTGAAACAAAAGTGCTTTTATATGTTTATAGTTCATCTCCCACTATTCCCCCAAACAGAACCAATTTTATTTCTTCTTAACATGAAAAGGAGTCTCACACTTTAATCCTGGATAAGGAGAAATTCCTTGAAATTCAGAGTAGACAAATAAATGTTTATCAGACGATTTTGCTCCAATCTTAATTATTTTGCATTTAATTATTTTTGGGGCACAGTTTAAGGTAGTGATTCCCTGACTTATAAGGCAATAAAAGACTGCTTTCTCCCATGTGACCCTGGCTCAGGAATCAAAGGGGAAACACAGGATAAGCCCCTGCAGATGTAATATCCCAGTGATGGAATCAACTTAACTTCATCTCAATATTTATGGAAAGGACCACAACTTTCAAAATAATCTGAGTTTTTAGGGGGTTTTTTTCTGGAGTATTTCATTTCTTGTTAGGAATTCTATTAGCCATTTAGCTCTTAACTGGAAGTAAAACGTGGCTTGCATTTTCTTAAAAAGCACTTAATAAACCTATTAAATAAAGACAAACCCACATAAGCAAGTTATTTATATAATATTCTCATTCTAGGTAGCATCTGTGAGGAAGGTGAGTGATTTCTAAATTTGATATATAAATGAAATAAATGTATATATCAAATTTAGAAATCGAATATAACCATAAATAAATATATGAGGTTGTCACATTTCATCTTTATAACAGATGCAGTTTGGGGTTGAATCAGTAACCCTGTTATCTGTCTTCCTCTCCAGACAAGCAATCTAAATATCTATCCTGCTGCTGCTCTCGTCATATCTGCAAAAGGAAAACTGAGGTACATAATGCAATTGTACATACATAGACTCTTTTTTTAAGGCATTTGTTAGCAGGAGTGTGGCATAATTAGGGAACTCATATGGGAATAGTGACTGGCCAAGGTCATCTTGTAAGAAAAGATCTGAACCTTAGGTTTGCAACTTCACATGCTGCTGATTCATACTTTGATGTGTGGTGATAAAAATTGGAGGATAACAGATACAAAATGAATATCCAAGCAGTTTCAGAACAAGACATCGTGCATACATATACATATGCATACACAGGTACAGGTTCATATAATGTACATGTACATATACTTGAACCTTTAAAAAATCCTTATAAAAGTGAGTTGATGTGGAACAGTTTTTAATTATACAAAATCAACATATTTGGTTCTTACTAGATGCAGATTATCTCCTTCAATCCAATGTTTCCAGCCTCTATTGTTTTTTTCACCTTTCTGGACACAGACAAGTTTGTCACCATCCCAGGTCACTGTTGTCTTCAAGGATTAAAAGATAGTATTAAGCAATATTCTAGAAATTTGAAATATTCAAAGCTGAAACTAAATGCAAATCAGTGAACAGATGAAAAAGAAAAAAGGGTGGAAGGAAATACAGCCATCCCTTTGCAAAAACTGAAATTCTGGTTGCAAACCAAGATTGTCATTTATGTTTCATGTTCCCAGCTCTTCATCCTGATTCATGAAATAACCATAGAAACAAATCACACAAATTTACTTATGATGCAAGCATTCCCTAGAAATGGAACCCGGTATGAAATTTGGTTCTGCTTCAAGAGCAAAGTAACTAATCTCCAATAGAAAAGTTACGCTTTATTTAAACAAATGCAACATCCACACACATATTTCTATTTTAGTAAAGAAATTAGGGTGGTGCTCACAGCTGAATAAATTAAATTATTTTGTATAAAAGTGACACAACAATAGATGATTAAATCTTCCAGTTGTTTTACAAGGTTGCAAATAAAGCAGCTATTTATCAGAGACATAGTACAGGATAAAAACAACTGAAAATTTATTGAATAAAGGTACCACCTTACAGATCAAATTACTAGGATAATTAACCTATGAAAGCCTGCTCTACTTTTTTATGTAATGCCTTGTGCAGTGGAAAATATCTTTTTATTTCAATACGGTATATTTTTTTCCAAAGAGAAAGGAATTTCACTGGAATCTGGAGGCAAGTAGATGTTTTTGTACTTATTATACTACAAAAAAAGTTGTGTGTGAATGTCCATGTAACATTTTGCAGTCATTTTTGCAGTGATATACAACCTCCCTGGGTTCCCTTATATCCATCAGATCCCAAGGAAGGCATCTTGGGTGTTTTCAGTCTGGAAATCCTAGCGACTAGGAAAGTATCAGAATGAAAGAAAGGTTAACAATCCTAGCAGTCCTATATTCTGCCAATGCCAAGAATAACAGCAGCAAAATAATTCAAAGCATATTCATGTACTCAGAGGAAAAGGTAGCAAATGGTAGTTCCTGAACAACCAAGAAAGCTTTTGAGAAATTGCAAGGTGCATTTCAGTGTACTAATAACATAATGCAAAGGGGCAGGAAAAGGTTGTTTTTTTTTAAACCCAAAACATTTTTATTCTGTTGCTGCTCATCAAACCCGCTGTTTTATTACTGTTAGTGGATATTTTCAGAGTCTCTATTCACCTTTTTCTTACTATTTTTGAAAAATCTGTCGACCTGAATTGGGCTAGGCAGCTTTTTAAATATAGCAAACTTGGATAGGTTATTCAGCTTGAGGAGTAACCTTTTTTTGTCAAGTGGCAGACTATCTTCAAAAAAGTAGATGATGCCAGGAAGAAGGGAAGGGATTAGGGAAAAAAATCATGTAAAAATCTCTCTCTCTTTTTTGTTTTGAATTCTTTTTTTGAAAAGAAAATATTGTTCTTGGTGATTCTTTATCAACTAAATGTTAATAGCAAATTGTAAAAATTTGCTGAAAATTTTAAAGTTAATACAAAGATAGTATAAGACCGTGATGGTGAACCTATGACAAGTGTACCAGAGGCTGCACGCAGCACCCTCTCTCTGTGCACATGAGCTGTTGTCCCAGTTCAGCTCTGCCACACATGTGCGTGTGCCGCCCGCCGGCCATCTGGTCTTCGGGTCTCTGCCATGGATCCTTGGGGGACGGGGTGCATGCCAGGGAGCGGTAATGCATGTGTGGGGGTTGTGCACGCATAGCATTTTTTGGGTTCAGGCACACTTTGGGCACTCGTCCCCAAGTGGCATAGGCTATAGGTCATGCGGGCTGCTACACTGAATTAGAAAGTACAGATATTTTTTCTTCTTAACATTTCCCCCAAATGTACAAGGTCTACTTTTTTTTAGTATGAACTGAATGTTAATTCATTGGTTGTGATGGGAACTAACTGACTGGCTTGTTGACCAAGACTGATGTGCTGAGAGAGAGCAACTGTCCCAAAGTCACCCAGTTTGCTTTCATGCCTAAAGTGGGATTAGAACTCACACTCTGCTGATTTCTAGCCTGGTCCCTTAATCACTAGATCAAACTGATTCTCAGAAAGAAACAGAATGACTTCCTTAAAAATAATTAATCCCTGCTTCTGCTGGGGAAAAAAAATAAGTAGCAGTGTGTTGGTACAGGAATACTGGGCAGAAATCACCCTGATAAGAAATCAGAGAGAATTATAAAAGAAATGAGGTGCTTTTTCTTCCTGTAGTCACATAACAGGACTGAGATAGAAAGAGAAAATTGAGGTTGCTGAAAGTTCAGCAAAGCGGCAGTTTTGTGCTCCTGAATAGGGCTGGTAAAGGATGGCTTTGTTATAAGGAGCATGCTGTGATGTCAGGGCACAGAAAGGTCACGGATGATAAGGAAGATGTTGGCTATAAGTAGCAAATCTCTCCATTCTCCTTGGAAAAAATAATTAGGTGATTGTAATGTTTGCTGTTCTATTCAGGAGATCTGATATAGAGGCACATAAGACACAATTTACATTAGGTGTCTCTGACACACTATTAGAATCAGGTGCAAAGAGTTACACATTATAAAACTGGTAGTGAAATTTAGTCCCCGATCTCATTCTGTCTCAATCCAGGGTGGAAGCAATAAAACAAACATTTGCTGGCATCTGACCAATATGTTCTATGAAACTCATCAACAATCCAAGCAGCATCCAGTATCCCAAGGCCAGATTGGCTGTTTATTGGAAGACAGCAGGAAAGACTAGATTGCCCTTGTAATATACATTAAAACTTTGCCTAGTTTCTCTATCTTCTCCAGACCTGACAGTTCAGCTTCCAGTCTGGACAGCTTTTGTTTGCAGGGTAGTAAGGAAGGGCCATCTTGCATCATAACCAGTGGTGAAAACCAATTTTTTTTACTACCTGTTCTGTGGGTGTGGCTTGGTGGGTGTTGCTTGGTAGGAGTGGCAGGGAAAGGATACTGCAAAATCCCCATTCCCAACCCACTCCTGGGGGAAGGATATTGCAAAATCTCCATTCCCACCCCACTCTGGGGCCAGCC
>JANHFK010002203.1:92938-103464 GCA_036250565.1 Sibynophis collaris | reverse complement strand
CAGAAACAAGTCTTTGGCAAGTTCGTTGCGCTGCTGCAGCCGCTCGGCCAGCACCAAGAACAGGGAGGGGAGGTGACAGCAGCGATGCTTGCCACCTTCTGCACCCCAAAAATTATAAGACCCCCCCAATAAGGCCACACCCTTAGTGGTCCGCAGGATTTAAAATTATGAATTTGATGTTCCGCGGGATTTAAAATTATGAACTTGGTGGTCCCTGAGGTCCAAAAGGTTGGGGACCCCTGTCTTAGAAGGCCTTGCGGGCTACTTCTTAAAAAATGTACAGTTGTCTTCATGTCTGTATGTGTGTGTACACACATATGCAACACCATTCTATATATAAATTATAAATTATAAACATAAATTGGTGTAATAAGGTATTATTACAAACTCGGTTAAAACTCCAGTCTAAGCTCTGTAAAGGACTAATACAAATAAAGTCAAAACTAACCAAGAGTTAAAACCAATTAGCAGCCATTTGACCCACTGGCCTCTCATGAAAAACACCCCGATCAACAACCAGATATAAAATCTGTGGGTGGCATTTCTTGTCCTTTCCTCATTAATCAAGCTGGCCTAAGCAGGAAGGTCACCCAACTTCACCTCATAACCCGTCTTGGCTCTGGCAATTTCAGAAGCTTTTATGACCAAGCCTGCGGGAGAAAGAGTCCTTTCAGCACAACTGTTTATCATGAGCCCCTGGGATGATCACTTGGACTTCTCATTTCATGCAATGCCCTCCCCAAATGCTCAGACTGACATCATCCTGGTTTGCCATGCAAAGCAGAAACACAATCTGAGCCCTGTATTCCGCCTCGAGTGTGGGGGTGTGGAAAGCCTGAATGAAGGTCCCATAATGAGGTGATTAGAAGAGATCGCTTTGTCCAGCCAAGGAGATGACTCCAGAGAAACACTCAAAAATTGCAGAAATAATATCAGCATGGCAGTTTTCAAAAGACGCAGTTTCATTATGCTGAAGAGTATTTCTTGAAACTAAACAGGATAGTGAAGACTGTCCTGCACCGAAAACATTTTACCAAACGGTTAACCGTGGCAAGGACGTTTAATGCCTTTCTAGGATTGGCTGTGGCCTTTCCCTCCCTAAATTGGGAGCTTGATCATCATTTATTTTATCATTGACCAGTTACAGACAGTACTAAAATCAAACGTCAGCTTGTTTGGACAGATGAGTCAGCATTTTTGTGGCTCCGTGCTGGTTTATCTGAACCTAGAATGAAATTGACACCATTTTTTGGCAATGCTGAAGCTTGTAGCTTGCATTGTTTCTCTCTCCCTCCCTCCCTCTCTCTCTCTCTCTCTCTCTTGAGTCTGAATTCTTAAACCCAACTCAGTTTCTCCTTAACCTCTACTGGGACCTTTAATTCATAAAGATGTAAACATTCCAAGATCTATTGGCATTGAGAAAGCCATAGGGTTAATAATGGGATGAACATCAGTCTTAGTAACTTGATTTTTTGCTTACATTAAGAACAGAAAACTGCTGTTACTTCCTCTTGGTGAATCTGTGCTATCATGACAAGGGTTTCCTTACACATCCTATGATCTGAGAACCTTTTGGGGTTCTCTTCATTCTTATCACATAAACATTTCCACGTTTCCTTTGACTCCATTAGTTTGATGTGGGCACCTAATTTTTCCCTCTCATTTCTCTTCCCAGCACATGTTCAGCATGGATCCAACCAGTATAGAAAGTGGCCGGGGCAGATGTCCACATGAGCCTAATCGGGCATTTGCAAGTACATTTTTTGGTAGGTGCCAAAGTAAATTAATCTGAATCTTATATCCTAATAGCTGTACATGGAATTTTATGATCTTATGTATATATTATGTTTTCTGCTATTTAGTTTATGTTTAAGTCATTCAGCAAATAAATGCTGGATATAATTGAAGAAATGCATTATCTCAGGTGGACTTTCTCTGGAATTGATCTTATAGGCTTCCTTGCATGGCATTTTTCTGTTCTCCAGAGAGAATTCAGTTTGTCAAGTGGATTCAGAAAAGTCTAGAAAGAATCTGTCCAACCATTCTTCCAGGCTGTTGCTGGTCACTCTGCTCAACAATCAATAACTTAGGTTATTTGTCTGTAAGCATGTATTAGAAAGCTTCCTCTCTCATCATTTGTTACTCTGGGTGGCATACAAAATGAAAAAAACAACAATAGCAATAGAACTTAGACATATACCGCTTCATAGTGCTCTTACAGCCCTCTCTAAGTGGTTTACAGAGTTAGCATATTGCCCCCAACAATCTGGGTCTTCATTTTACCCACCTGGGAAGGATGGAAGTCTGAGTCAACCTTGAGCCGGTGAGATTCGATCTGCTGAACTGCAGATAGCAGTCAGCTGAAGTAGCTTGCAGTACTGCACTCTAACCACTGCGCCACCTCGGCTCTATAACAATAACCCAATAACAACAATAACCCAATAACAATAATGAACAAAATTAAAAAGCTCAACAAAACCAAAAGCATAATAAACTACTGAGGCTTTATTTCTCTAAGGCCTTTCTTGAATTCCTATGTAAAATCCACCGGGCAATTGCTGAATTTATGATTCTATAATAGATATGGGTTCTGTTGTGTTTTCTAAACTACTATTATAAATGGACAAGTTCTAAGAGCTTAGTAGAGAGTGCAACACAAATAAACCAGATAGTAGGAGCTACAACCAGCAGTATTGTGGGTTGGGGAAGAAAACTGTTGCTGTTTTGCTGAAATAAAAGACTGCTACTTCTTCTACTCTCAATTTCCTAATTTATATTTAAATCATATTTTAATGCTCAGCGGAATATGTGGGAAGAACCAGGGCGAGGACAAGGAGTGTTTAACCCAGTGTTTCTCAACCTTGGCAACTTTAAGACTGAGGAATTCTGAGAGCCGAAATTGACACATCTTAAGATTGCTAAAGTTGAGAAACACTGGGTTGACTTTTTAAAGACTATTATGTTGATGAGTTTTCCCTATGGATGTGAAGCCTGCTCCTTCTCAATATAGTCACATTCATTTAGAATTTTAAATTGGTTTTATCAGATTTTAGTAATAATTTGTGTCTGGAACTCTGCACTTTGATATGGCCCAAGGGCTAATCAATAAAGTAAAGTAAAGTAAGTATAACATTTCTTGTTTCAGTCCAACTCACCTTTCAGAATTGCTGCGAAGATACAATGAATATTTAAAAAGAATGATATATATACTGGCTTAAATTCTTTCTTTCCCAAACATAAGACATTTGATACACAAGTTTTAAGTATTTCAAGTAGACATCATCTATTAAATGCCCTTGTGTACAGCAATAGATTACATTTTGCTGGATCACATAGTTTTATTGGAAAAGAATTTTGTAACATAGAACCACTTGTGAAATATCAAAACCTTTTTTTTTTTGGGAGATTTTAGAATTCCCTATTTACATTTAACATCAGCAGTCAGTAGCTGCAATGATATTTAAATAAAAAAAGTATCCAGGGACAAAGCATCAATAATTCTTTATAAACTACTGTCGAGCAGACTTATAGGTTAAGCATCTGTGAGCATTTGCAGCAGTGAGGCAGAATATTTGACCCTCTCTTGTCTTGATACTTTAAGTTACTTGACTGTCCATCAAAATAACTCTTAACAAATAGTTACAAGTATGTGGTCATATTGCCAGCATGATTATGTATTGTACTGAGTGAAATAGCAGCATCCGGCTTCTTCAGTTATAATGTCTTGAAAGTAATTTCACAGGTAGGAGGATGTCATTCAAAAAAGAGGATCTTAGAATCCAGTCCTTGAAGAATGAATGGGTATTCATCCCTACCGGTTCGGAAGTGTATGCTTTGGATGCATGAACGCTCACTTCACTTGCGTACCACCATCATGTCTGATTTTTTATCCTCGGCACATGCACAGAAGACTTTGCCGCATGCACAGAGGGTTAAAAACCAGGAAATAATGACATCTGGGTGGGTGGGCGGAGCCTCACGCTACCGCTGCTACCGGTTCACCGAACCACGCACCGGCACATGCGAGCCTGACAGAATCGACAGGATTTCACCACTTCTTGTCACAACAAGGATGTGCCTTTACGTTGTGATGGATGGTTAGTATATGTGGGGTTTGGACTATTATTAGAAGTACACATAGATTGATAGGATGAAAATAGTAGACATTACACACTGTTCTTGCAGGAAAGAGTAATCAAGATGTTGGATGTTCCATTTATGTTGTTAAGCAGTTGGTTTAAACCAGGATGCCACAATTGATTTGTCAGTAATGATATTTTTCCTATAGACAGTGCTGAATAAGGCAGAGCTGAATAGTTTCAGTGCATTAATGAGCAGTAGAAATGTTTTATATTTATAAATTATTGGAATACTTCAAGGGACAGGGCAAGTCTTGAGAAAATGGACATGCTGCACTTGAAGCATGTCCATTTATGTGCTCACCACAAGGCAGGTGGGCACATAAAATGAAAAATGGGAAAGAACAGTTTTTAAATTGATCCCAGGAAAAGGTTGGCAGGATGGAAAGAGCTAATCCTGGAAAAATTATTCCCAGAAGAAGAGGATGATTTGTTGTGGTAAATGTTCAGAGGATTCACTGCAGTCAAAGTCAAATTTGAGATGGAATGTGCCACAGGAAATCTAAAAGGGAGCGTTGATGTAGGCCCTTATATACCAATGATAGGATTTTCCAAGCTAAAATGGAAGATTTGAAGTCCAAGAGCATAGACACAGATCTTTTAGAAATCTTGTGGAATGGAAATCATTTTGAAGAGAAAAAAAGCAAGAAGAAAACTGAAAGGAAAGCAGCATGGTTTTTGTAAAGCTAAACCTAGTCTCACTAAGCTACATTTTTCTGAAGGTGTCAACAAGCCTGTAAATCGAATAGATGCTGTATGTTTAGATTTTCAAAACACAGAGCCTTTGATCATTCTGTCATCAAAGGCTTTTGGACAAAACCCAGGCATTGGATAAGAGCACAGGTGGCCTCATGGTTTAGAAAACCATTAAAATACGTTAAAGTAGAAATAAATAGATAGCTCTCCTTTTAAATTGTCTGTTTGGAATCACCTGCTGTGGCATCCTGTTTCTGTTAGGAATGGAAGTTTTCCATTTTCATATATGGAATAAATACTATGGAATAAATTAGCCTTGTTTGTTTAAGATGATAAAATAAAAAGAAGATTGTGAAATAACTTCATCAAATTTGATAAATCGGCTTCAAAATGGCAAATGTAGTTCTGGGTAAACAAATGCCCCTTAGCACAAATAATAATAATAACAACAACAACAACAACAACAACAACAACAACAAGGACAGATTTCTAGGTCCCTGGCTAGAACTTGAATGACCCAAGAACACCAGGCTAAGATGTGATTCTTTTTACTTGCTTTTCAAACTATATTATTCAACGATGATGACGATCACATCAACAGATTCAGAATTTCCTCTTATACATTAATTTGATCTGAGTTGGTGCTGATGGATTCTGGGAATTACAGTAAACCTGATAAAAAGTTAGCTCAGGGTGCAATTGCTATAAAGAAAGGCAAATTCCATGCTTGGCATTATTAGGAAGGGAACTATAAACAGAACTGCAAATATAATAATCTCCTTGTACAAATTCATAATGAGACCGCCTTTGGAACAATGTATATAGTTCTGGTCTCAAACCTTATAAATTGTGTATCAGGGACTAGAAAAGAGAACAATCAAAATAATTTGAGGACTGGGGAGCAACTTCTTTTGATAAAACACTGTGGCAACAGGGTGTTTTTAGGTAGAAATGTGAGAAGTAATGGGACAAGGAGAAGCATCGTAGAATTATATAAAATCACACATGGCTTCACTATGTTAATATAGATACATGGTTTTCTCTCTCTCTCAGAAGATTAGAACTGAAATGTAATACAAGGACATTCAAGATAAACAGAAGCAAATTTCACTTTTTGTCATAACACAAGAATTGGGGAATTCACTGTGCCAGCAGTTATAGTAATGGAAGCTCATTTGGATGCTTTTTAAAAGGAGATCAGAGGTATTTATGGAGAACTAGTGTATCAGTGGCTACTAATTTTGATGGCTGTTTACTACCTCTTCAATCACAGCACCGTGCCTTAAATATTTGTTGCTAGAAGCAACGGTGGGAAGGATTACTGCTGTCAAGCCAAGCCAAGCCACTTCTGAAATGCATCTTTGACCTAGAGAGCTAGATTGGATGGGCTTATACTCTGATTCAGCAGGATGCTTTTCATGTCATTTTCTAATGTCTTTGATTTAACACAAAATATCAGACTTGAATTTCTATAGCAGAGACTTTAGACAATGGTACCAATATATTTTAAGAGATAAATTACCTGGATGCTCTGAACATAATTTTCTCAGTCAAAATTAGAGCTTTTGATATAACTTCTCAGAGAATAAAAATGTTTCTGGAGTGAAAGACTTAAAGGGAATATGTGATTTGAATGGAATTTGAGCAGGAAGGAGAAGAGCACTTTGGATTTAAAAATGGCTCAGCTGGAATGGCACTAGTTCAACAAAAAAAAATAGAATGCCATGTACTTCTCTCTTTTGTATCAAATGAATTCAGTTACAAAATAAATGCAGTTGGGATGTAAGACACTGTGACAGGAAGAGCATCACATAAAAGGCCACCTATAGAAGAGAAAAGTCATTTAATTAAAAGAAGTTATGAATAACCATGCTTGACAAGAACAGAGAAATGAGATCTAGAATGCTACAGAAATTAACCTAAGAAAAATGTGTGCATTAATTGACTTGAGAATGCTGACTTGAAACTGAGCTGTCCGGAAATAATCATGAACAAACCTCTGAAGCTTATGGCAGATCATTTAACAGACATTGCGAAAGGATTAATTAACATTTGGAAAAGTGTCTGGCATTCAAGAGGACATAAAATATTATTAGTGAAGCATCATGGAATAATTCTTGTGTCAACTAGATGTTTTGAACATGAAAAGATTTTTCAAAAATACAAAAATGTGTAGAGCAGACATTAAAATATATTAATAAAACAGCATTCACATATTTGAAAGGTACAGGGAAAGAAAAATAAACATTTCAAAATGTTTAGAGTTTAGAGAAGTGATAATGCAAGCCTTACAGGCATAATGAAAATACAACCAAAAGCAGTTTAAGATGTAGGAGAGGTTATAGATAGGATAAGTCCCAGTTACATAGGGATTCTCAAATTTATTTGGCTATTTAAAGGATTATATCTCTATTCTGAGCTACTACAGATTTTAAGATCTGTGGTACTTTTCTCAATCCCAACATATCATAATGACTTTCACAGTGGTAAATGGAATGACTGCCCCATGGCTTGCTAACATTTTGATGCCGGATTAACATGTTACTTGTTACTTTTGGATTTGTTATTTTTTTTTGAAATATGAAGTCTCTTCATGTTTGAGATTTTAGCATCTTCCTCTCTGTTGGCTTAAAGATTCAGTTACCAATCCAATTTAAATACCTAAAGGTTCACCTGGATGCTTATGCATTTATTATCCTGACCTAATAAGGAAATGCATTTTATAAGCACCAAGTTCTGAGAGTTAGTTTTGTAAGTTCTTGTGGGGAAGAGAGCTTTCAACACTATAAAGAACTACTTGAGAAAGAAATGATAAAGTTTATTAGGTGCTAGTAGCTAGATTGTCAGAGATAATGGCTGGAAAGAAAATGATGCTTTCAAAAGTGAATTGCTCACTTTCATTTCCAAAGCTATAAATAATTTTAATCTTAAGGGAAAAAAGGAACATTAAAAAGAACAGCTGCTCTTCCTACATTATGCACACATTGTTTATGATGTACTGTTTAGGATATAAAAATAACCCCAATTCGAATTTTCTTTATACCACAACTGGTGTTAGGAATGTTCCTATTACATGCTTTCACTGATACAGAAAGATTGATACAGCAAAAATATATATATATAGTTTAATAGAATGCCTTTTTCTATTTAGAGCAATGCTGTTTATGAAAAAATATAGTAAACTTGGTGTAGCTGTTAGTATTTCAGACATCCATCAGTGCTTAATTATTCTGGAGATCAGCAGTGCGATGTTCAAGCAAGATATTAATTACTGCATTTAGTAAATAAAGGAAAAAGAGAGGAAAGAGAAGAGAAGAAGATATATATTTTAAATTTAACCATTGTTTTATAATGACTCCACTATAAGAGTTTATGATTATGAGCTATTCATGGAGAGGACTTGAAATCACACAAGTGCTCCACACAGTTGCTTTTCAAGATAGCACTTTCCCAATGGCTTAGAGAAAGCCATATTTGTTTGAATGGGGCCAGTGTCTTTATGGGCACTGTATGGGTTTACATACTTGCTTGATGTAAGGTTTTACATACTTGATGTAAAATAGTTTACATCATTTTTGGAAATTGCTTGTTAATTGCTTTTTAGTTATTATGACTATGTGGATTTGATAAATTTCGGACAGCACTGGGGAGTTTCCTTCAATGGCACAAGAATTGCTTCAAAAAGCAAAACAAGTTTTAAATTTAAGGGCTTTAAATAAATAGGTATTACTTTGATGGAAAAATAACAGAACAACATGAAAAGAAGGGTTTCCCTGGCAATTGTAATGTCACCAACTAATCCTTTCAACTCAGAAGTGCCTTGGTAGGTGCTTCTGACACGAATGTAGTAATAGTAGGTTTTTAAATTTTGGAATAAATAGGAAAAGGGTGATGGCAACATTCAATTTAGAAAGTTACAAACAGAATAGAGATTCAGATGGATTTAAAATAAGATTCTTTCTGTGCAAAAATGCTATGGTTTCAATATTTTTTATTTAAAGAACCATGTTAGGATGGAATTTTAAAGGTTATACACTACATAAAGGAGTCCCTGTAGATTTTATTTTATTAATCATTGCCGGCTATGGGGTGGTGGTACTCATCTCCATTTCAAGACCATGTCCAAAGACATTTCCATGGCCAGCATAATGTTACGGACCAATGTTACCTTCCCATCTTAATGGCTTCTATTTATCAACTTACGTGTTCATACTTTTGAACTGCTAGGTTGGCAGGATCTGGGGCAGGGACGGAGGTCTTGAACCACATTGCAGGGACAGAGGTCTTGAACCTGGGCTGCCAGTCAACAAGCTCAGGGTCTTAATCACTGAGCCACTATGTTACCCCTTTAGAAATTGGAAAGAGAGCCAGAAAAACTAAAGATTACAATTAAAGAAGAATACTTACATTTGACTTACTAATATGGAATGGAGCAAAGTACTTTAATATTTGATGTATTGAAGAGTATTTTTGAACAATGAACTCAGTAATTAATTTTAAAAGACACCCAAAGAGATTCATTAGAGATAGACCAAGTTTGATAGGTGTTATGGAACAAGTGTTACTGGATAAAACAAAAACTGATCTAGAAAGTGGATATAAAAATGATAGGCTAAAAGAATGGTATAGAAAAATATGCTATATTGCATATACAAACAAAACCAGGATATTAATACTAATTAAAAGGGATATACAGATCAAAAGAGTGACCTGAATAACTTTCCTATATTGGATTTCTGAAAGGTTCAAAGACTTTTGAGAGAAAAGATAAAGAAAAAAATGAAACCAAGTTCTAAGACATTATTTGAAGTTTTTATTTACATTGTTTTTAATTTCTTGTTTGTTTTTTTCAAATTGTTATTTCAACATTGTTAAAAATAAAAGGAAAGAATATAAAGGCTTATTTGATCAAGGTTAATAGATCAGGACTGAATAACAATGAGGATTTAAGGATTTGTTTATAGATAAGAGATGACATATCATAAGAAAATATTTGTCATTTGATGTGTTTGAAGGGAATTGATAAGTTATTAAAATTACTTGTTTACGCTTGTTATGATGAAAAAGGAAGCACTTTCTTTCTTTCTTTTTCTTTACTAAATTCTTATTTTCTTTCTTTTCTACTTTTTATTTTTATTCTTTCTTAGTTTTTACCTTCAATGGTAAATTAATAATATTATCAAAAAAATAATAGTTACATCCTTACTAAGTGCATTTCGTTTCCTTCAATCCATTGGTTCCAACCACGGTCTTCTTTTTCTCCTTTCTGCACACATAGAAGTTTATCTCCATCCCATGTCACACAAGTCTAATAATAAAAAAACACAATCATCCAATTCAAACCAACCAATAAAAATAAATTGTACAATATACTATTTTCACCCTTTCTTAAGTACATTTAGGAAATAAAATTCAATATTTAATTTTAGGAGTTAGAGTATCTTTAATAAAGATTCTATTAAAAATGAAGCCTCTACATGGGGCTTCCCCTGAGGTGCACCCGGAGGCTCCAGTTGGTTCAGAATGCAGCCGCGCGGGGAATCTTGGGAGTCTCAAGATACTCCCATGTGACGCCTCTCCTGCGCAAGCTGCACTGGCTGCCTGTGGCTTTCCAGGTGCGCTTCAAGGTATTAGTTACCACCTTTAAAGCGCTCCATGGCACGGGACCTGGTTATTTGCAAGACCGCCTCC
>JANHFK010002203.1:72139-84015 GCA_036250565.1 Sibynophis collaris | reverse complement strand
CCGCCTTAAGCAAGCGGCCGCCCAGAGGGCTCCCGGCTTAGCCACAGCCGGCCAGGGAGTTTTGAGAGGGGGGAGGAGGGAGAGACAAACACACACACATACAGAGAGAGAGAGAGAGAGACATACAGAGTGATACACAGAGAGGGGAAGAGTGGGAGAGAAACACACACACACACACACACAGGGGGGAAGAGAAAGACAGAATGCTTTTGTGACTGGGTAGGCGTGGCTGGGGGGTCATGTGACTGGTGACTGGGTGGGAGTGAGTGACATTGAGTTGGCCACGCCCACCCAGGTTTCGTGGCTTCCATGTATTTTTTTTCTGTAGGAAATGGGTCCAAGTGGCTCTTTGAGTATTTAAGATTGCCGACCCCTGCAATAGAGTATGAGAAAGAGATATTGCTTTTCTTCTGTGCTTGGAACCCAAATGAATATAGGGCATCAGAAATGGAAAACATGGACGTTTGTATTTCCATTCAGTTTATAGATCATTGAACAGAGAAAGCTGCAAGGTCTCCCAAGAATACCAAAGTTCTATTTAAAGAACCATCTTTTCTCCCATTTCAGCTTCATGTTCTCCCAGGTGTAAGGGATATTTCAGAATCCTGAAATAGCTTTTAATATGTTGTTGCTGTGAGAAGCAGGCTGAGAGCCAGTGATTTTCAGCCTAGAGTGGGCAGTTATGCAAACACTCAACAGCCACTCAACTTCAAGGCCTCTAAACAGTACACAAAGAGTCTGTTAATCTGTGGGAAGAAAATACTATGGACTTCAATAAGCATTTATACGCTTACAGAGGCAGTGGGAAAACAACTGTTCTGTATAGCTTCAAGTAGTTTGCAATAAAGAGTCTTATCCAGCTAAGTTGAGTCTTGAAGACTTCTGCAGAATATTAGCTTAGGCAAAAGAGTTTAGCCAAGCAATTTAGTAACTAAAGGCTGGAGAAATTTGACAATTGATCCTACTGGGGCTCAGGACAAAAATGATTATTATATTATCAGTCTTTTTTGCATGATGTAGGACAAGTTGTACTGGAGTGATTATTGCAAATAAAATAATGTTCAGTTTGCAGATGATTGGTGTAATAATGAAAAGCTTGAGTAATAGGATATGTCAAGAACAAATGAAAATGTTTTAAAGTCAGTTTTTTCAAATCCATGCAAAAGATGGATGACATAAGTAACACTTTGCAATCCAAGGGCTTTTCCCATGACTTGCGTTTGAGACAACAAACATATTAATCAGGTATAGGAAAATAATCTATATTTTACTATATTGGATTTTTACCATGTCAAAAATAGTGAAGTCTGGAATTTAAGGAAGTTAATTGCACCCTCTGCTATAGAGCAGAAATCTAAGTTTTCTATCTCAACAATTCAACTTTTGCCAGAGGGTAGAATTTGCATTGGTCCCCATCAAACCTATCTTTCCTTAATCAAAGGGCCTTAGAAAAAAGTCATAGCAAAGAGTAGCTATCTGATTAGAAAAAAAGTATGATAGAGCTCCATTTACTATAGTCTAGATAGCATCTAGATAGCAACTGTTCCCCAGCACATTTGTTAATAAGAATAGAATAGAATAGAATTTTTTATTGGCCAAGTGTGATTGGATACACAAGGAATTTGTCTTGGTGCATATGTTCTCAGTGTACATAAAAGAAAAGATACGTTTGTCAAGAATCATAGGTACAACACAACATAGGTAAGCCACAAGATGTTACAAACCATGTTTCCCTGAAAATAAGACCTGGTCTTATTTTCTTTGAGTCCCAAAATAAGCACTAGGGTTTATTTTCAGGAAAACGCAATTTCAGGGTGATCAGCCCTGCCCCCTGGTGCACACACAAGACCCAGCAAGTGCACAGGGACTTGATATTTGGCAGCAACTGTAGCCTGCCAGTCCCTTGGTCGGCGCCCTCTGGAGCTGCACAGAGTGGAAGGCACAGAGTGGAAGGCAGGTGATCCTGACTCACAGAGTAGAAGGCAGGCAATCCCAATGTGCCATGCATGCTGCAGGCAAGCAAAGAGATGCGAGGATGAACCTCCCATGGCCACCTGCCAATCTGGCCCACTGTGCTCTGTTTTCCTACAGCCTGCATCTGGATTACCTGCCTCCCCCGCCCCTGTGCCTCTGTCTGCTGCCAGTGCCGCAGTGTGAAGATGAACCTCCTGTGGCCACATGCTGCTCTGGTCCTCCACTACTCTGCTTTCCCATGGCCCATGTAGTGCATCAGGGTAGTCTGCTACTTGCACAGGTACTCAACTCATGTGTGCTGCATGGGCTGCTGCTTCTGCCCGACACCACGAGCCCATGCTTGCTCACCGCATACTATGCTGGCCACGTCCATCCCCCTTCACTAGGGCTTATTTTGGGGGTATGTCGTATTTTGGGGAAAACCCGGTATTACCCTTAACTTTATAGGTATTGGAAAGAAAAGTTCAAAGAAAGGAAACAATTAAACAATACAGAGTGTTTTGATTGTGGGCTATGAGTTCCAAACCAGTTGAAACCTGGATACTAGAGTTAATTGAGTAATCATAGCTCTAATGCTACAATGCTATTTAACAAAAAAGTTATAAACAGTTATACATCTGCAAGGGGGCACAAATAAAGCATGTGATAGACTTGTGTCAGATGTTGTTTTGTGATGTTAACGTGACTGTTAACATGTCCCTGGCCCTATCACAATTTCATTCAGTTTAGACAGACTAAGGAGAGCACTACTGACATAACAGTTGGGATCTTCAAAGTATGTCTAATGTTCTCCTGGGCAATTTACAACAAAATATTTCAGGGTGGCTTGTTAACAACCTATTTCATCTACAACACCTGAAATAGGAACATTTTCAAAAGAGAATTGCTGATCAATTTGACAAGCAGCTATGCTGCTGATAGCAGAAGACAACAAAGATTCCAAAGATAGTAATAGAAAACTTATATAACATAGGGATGTGAGTAATGACAAGCTAATATTGAATAAAATGCTAGTAACCTTTGCAAATTTTTATTAGGAAAAGTTTTAGGCTAATATTTATTCAATAAGGGAAAATGTAATAGGATGAGATATACTATAGGTCAGGACAGGAATTAATCTAGTTATATGGGATCTCAATTGAATAGTATTCAAACTAAATTAAAACATTATTTCATATTCTTAGCCTATCACTGTCTTCAACTCAAATTAAACTGTTCCCAAAACTTGATTCCTGGAAAGAAGAATTAAATTTTTAGTACTATACTCTTATCTTTATTTCTTCTCTGGCTCTTAGAAGTTTGATCTTTTCATGTATACATTTAATTCAATAAAATAATAAGTCCTTTGGAAGTGCAATCACATGCTTTATATTAAAAAAAAAGGCACTACTAAAAATTGTTAATTTGACACTAAATTTTAGCCTTCAGAATTCACCAGAATCTGATAATCATTCCAGTTAGGTTACCCTGACCTATGCTAAAATTAAAATTAGTTCTCACCTTAGATTGTGTCCGGACTTTTGTTTCTATATTTCCATTTGAAATAATATATTTTAAAAAACTATAAAAGGAACAAGTTCTCTACTAAGTTCAGATGATCCAGAAATTGTAGAGGTTCTTTTCATCTGCTCCCACACTAACACTTGAAGCATTTTCTTCCTAGCTTTCTTCCAAATATACACCCATGGGAATGTAAAGTTGTAAAATGACTTATGTTTAGAATTGTGCCTATTCTTAAAGTGTGATTAGCACATTTCCTTGCGCTTTCCCCACTTCTTTACAAGAAACACATTTCTATTGAGTTTTATCTTAAATGCCAAATCATTACAAATTATGAACATAGTACTAATGCATCTTTGTAGATTATCTACAACCCACATTTGGCACTTGTAAAGAATACAGAGTCCGGTTGTTTCCAACAATTGTGGAACATAAATCAATTTCATGCCAAGTCTTCCTGACTCAACTGCAATGGATTGTATGTAACAAGGTCTATAATTTCTATCATGAGGATGCTAAGGATGTTAGCTAGACAAGTTAATGAGACCTGCAATTATCAGGAGAGAGGCACAGCTGGGCATGGTAAAGGTAGGGAAATATACACACACACACACACACACACACAGGTTAAAGCCTTAATTCTTTTTATACTTCTGGTGATTTGTATTTACTGATTAATTACAGTTATTTAAAAACATCTTTTAAATATGAAAGTCTGACTAATGGAACTTTAGAACTTCATACATGTAACTGGATGAAAAGCAGAAAACTTCATATATTTTTAAATTTTTTCCTGCAGATACAGAGATAATTCATAGCAACCAGATGACCACATGATCTTTAACACTGTGCTCTGTAGGACCTGCATTTTTAAATAGTTGACTATTCCATTTGAATAAATATATCAAGTAGAAGCTCTTCAGAGATGTTTTCTTTGAGAACTTCAAAAAGTTTGGGAAGGACAAACGTAATGATTCCTTCATTAGCAATATTTTAGTAAAACTTCTCTCAATATCTTTAAGATGATAAATGAAATCTGTCTTTGTTGTTTTAATGTAGAGTTGGGACTCTCCAGATGTTGATTAAAATTCCAAGCAACTTTAACAGCATGATCAATAAAAAAGATGTTCTAGCAACATCTGCACAGCCAGATTCTCTTCCTTAATGTTTTCAGAGAAGCTTTTAGATTTGATCATATTAATATAAACATGTAACTGCAGAGAGTTCTATCGAATTTAATATAATTTATATCTGAGAGTATATGACATATCCATTAAAATAACCAGGATATTTTTGCAATTTGAAAAGTATTTTTCCCTTTTAAAGATGTGTATTTGACTGCATATTTACTACAATGATGTGTTGGTACAGAAGAAATAAAATCCATGAGTCTTTTCCGTCTCAAACTAGAGAGCTGAACAAAGGAATTATGTTAGCAGTTCTTGTTGGCCAAAGAGAAAACAAGTGCATATAATAGGCAATTACAAACAGAATGTAGCCACTATGTTGCACTATCCAACTTGTGACATAAATTGGTGTATTTCTGTGTATATTTTACCCACAGACAGGACACCAATGAGCATTACAACATAATTCAAACATCAAATATCATTTTAAGCAGAAAACATATTTTTGTACATTTTGCTTTTAATGCAAAGGATATCCTTTTATTTTATTTACTAAGAAAAGCAGTATAATGCAAATCAGCTATCTTCAGCCAACTTCCCTCTATATATACCAGACTATAATACCCATAATTTCCAACAGGTAAATTCTGGGAATCACAGTCTCAGAATATTATCTGAGGACAGCAATTTGAGAAAACTATTCTAAATCCTCTTTAAATGCTGTTTCTGTTAAAGATAATACAGCTTCATTAGAGTTCCTGCTATTAAGCAAACTGTCACTGGCTTATGTATGCTTGAGACTATCAGCTCCAGGCAAATTAGAATCTACAATAAACGCAAATTACGCTAGTTATGATATTGCTTTCACTGTAGATTTATTAAATGGTGGCAATTAGCAAAAAACAAAACAAAGCTGTTAGTCAGATTTTTGTATATCCTCCGTGTATTGTGCCAGAGCCAAGAAGTGTAGACATATTGACATAAGGTTAAGAATATTGATCTTTGCAGCTTACAGAGGTAGTCACTAAAGTAATTGTTTTATCAGTAAACAATGTATCTGCCCTTATGGTATAAATGAAAAATCCTTTGGAACATTTATAAAGCATATCAATTTTATTGATATTCTATTTATTGACCAAGTATCTAAAATGATCTGCGGGACCACTAAAATATTTCACTTCTGACTAAAATGCAACTAAATGAAAAAAAAATCTTCATCAATAATAAGGTTCACTTTGTACTGACCAAACATGCTTTGGTGGTTTGCTTTTCACTCTTTTATTTAGCAACTTTGCCCAAAATAGCGTATCATAATGGAGCCAATAAATGTTTTATTAACGTATATCAATAGTTCTGTAATCAACTACGCAAACATTAATTCAGGGCAGACTGGTCCAATATTTTTGCAGAATGTGTTCTAGAACAGTGATGGTTAACCTTTTCGGGCACCGAATGTTGAAACTGAAAGGTGCGTGTGTGCGCGCGTGCAGGAGCACTAGAGACTGGAAGAGATCAGCTGCCCAGTGCATATGCATATAGCGGCTAGCTACTCTTCTGGGTTCTGTCAAGCGCTTATGCGCCGTGCAGCTGGTCTGGTATACATGCGCACCAGCCAGCTGCTCTCTTTTAGGTTCTGGTGCATGCATGCATGCATGCAGAAGAGCAGCTGGCGACAGTGCATGTGCCCACAGAGAGGGCTCGGCGTGCCATAGATTCGCCACCAGAGTTCTAGAATATGCTACAATTACTAGACAATATGCTTGTCTACTTGGTTATTAGTCACAAAAATTTGAATCATACCCAAAAAAGGTTCCTTGATGGATAACTCTTGAACAACAGTTACAGAGTCATGATAAACACAATAGTTCTTGGAATCATTTGCCACAGCACTTTCCCCCCCACATATCAGACCTTCTAGAAACTATGTGCCTAAACAATCTTTGGAATCATGAACTGGTTCAGCTCAATCACATTAAAACTTATTTGCAAAGGAGATTGCCAATTAGAGGTGTTTGCCAGAGCAACTTCACAGCTGCTCTAGAGCTGCTGAGTGTGAGATTCCCCACTATCATTGCAAAGAGAACTTTTTCTTCAGAGGAACGATAACAGGACTGCATCTCTGCCTAGGATAGTTAAATGTTAAAATTGGCTTGGTGTAAAGAATCAGGAGACAGCTTGAAATAAACCATTATGCAAAGAAAACATTCCTTAACACCTGGGAAGGGAGAGAGTATTAAAAGAAGAGCCAGCAGATGTCTCCTACCTGATGTAATGTGTTATACAAGAAAGGGCAGGAGAATCACAATCAGATTTGCTAGATTCTATTATTAGAGCCGACCTTATTAAAGTATAATTTCAACCTTCCTACGGAATCATTTCTTAATCTGGTCTACTTTGAAGAGTTTATACTTAGTATTAAACAAACCAAATTAAGTATGACTTAGCCAACAACCATGGTTAAAAGATAAGGGAGTAGCATAATATGAAAATTGTGGTATAATATGTACGTTGTACATATGTAAGTATAGTTTTTAGATTTTTAGGGCTTAGGGTTTTAAAGGGAATATAGACTTAGTTTAATTGTTTTAATTGTGTTTTAATTTTTGTATTTATGTATTTTAATTGACTGTGCACCGCCCTGAGTCCTGCGAAGGAAAAGGGCGGTATATAAATTTAATTAATTAATTAATTAAATAAATAAATATAGTTCTGTGAAGAGCTTACTGACACAGGATGCAGCAGCAGTGCCTGTCATGGTAGTGGTGGAAACCCAGAACTGTGTAATGGTTTGGGAATTGTACAGAAGAAATACAGTGTGATACAAAATTGCTTGGAGGTGGTCTTAGATCTTGGCTGTCTGCAGAGCCCAAAAGTTCAGAACAGAGAAAAGATGCCCAGATATCACAACAGCTCTTCTTGAACTAAAGAATACAGGATCAACTTTTCTGCTAAAGTCAAAGAAGATAAGCAAAGAAAATCTTCTAGTAAACCTCCTATCTCACCCAGAAGCAAATATTTGTACGAGCCACACTGAGTATATTTCTTTCCCTAGTATCAATCTTCAGTGTCTTCTAGTCGTTCAACCATTTGTTATACTAAAATAATAAGATTTCTGACACTTCAGCAAAGGCAAGATGATGCTAGGGCAATCCTATACATTGTTAAGTCAAGGAGTGGCCTATAGGACTGCCTCCTAATTGGTTTTCCACAATGGATGCTTGCTCATCCAGTCCAAATAATTATGAGCTTTTCATCTGCAGCACCTTTGGAGTTCCAGTTACTGGCAACAATGTTGTCTCCAAGAAAACCTTGATACAGCATTTCTAGTGTATCACATTACATTTGCTGCATCACAAGAGCCCTATATTTGGTGTGGAAGAGATAGAGGAATTATTCTTCATTTCTAGACTAAAAATTAGATTCTCTGAGGCAGGTACAATATCAGCAAAAATTCATTTATTCTGAATGTGTCACTGCTAACTGGGATGAATTTGACATGAGTCTCCATTATTATATCCTGCATCCTTGTAACATTAAAAAGCAGAAATTGAAGAATGTTCCACTTGAGATGCCAATTTGCAAGCCTATAAAAAGTTCCTTATTAAGGTACACATTTTCTTTTATGTAAATAAAAATAAGAATAGCACAGGAGCACTATTGTACTGGAGCATGCAGCTGACCAGTCTAAAAAATTATTCAACATGACATCCTAAAAGTAGAAAATGAAACTTAAATCAAGTAGACCTGTGAAAATCAAATCTGATTGGAAAACTGAGAAAATCTGCTTCCCTAATTTGATAAGGGGAAAAAAAGGATTGATGCCTATGCAGCAGGCCATCAAATCGTTAAATAAGTTTAGTTTATTTGGAAAGTCAATTTAATACAGAGGTTTGATCCAATAATAATTGAATTGGCTATATGAAATAAACATATCTACTATAAAATTAAAAAGCCACTTCTGTTGAGAGCTGAACATAAATATCTAGCCATCAATGACTGCCTGCTTCTAAATATGAGAATTTGTTTCAGTGTTAATTCTTCTAGCCACTGATGGACAGTATTTGCTTCAATACAAGATTATCAGTGCTTTGATTCTTCTTTTGTCTTCAATTTTCGCCCCAAAATCAACTGAAGTTCTTATAATCTAAAAAAACCAACAATCTTTGCATTTACATGACTTATCTCCAATAATATAACTAGAAAATATTTCCAGTCTTTATGTTAACATAACCTAGTAAGTGCATTTGAGTCAAGTTTTATTTATTAATTAAGTTTATCTGCTGTCCATCTCATAACAAAACAAGTCTGGGTGGCTTACAGCATTAAAACCTAAATCTCTTAACAAACAAATACATCTAAAACAATACAAATAGCAATCCCAATCAAGATAAAATTATAGCTAAAAGAAGGGGAGAGAAACAGGATGAACAGTTAATTCAACAGCCAACTCCAGTATGATGTTCCCATTAGGGCTCCAAACCATCCGGTGGAGACAGGTCTTTAGGCTCCTGTGAAAGAACGGGAAGGAAGGGAGCCAATCTCACCTCAGGAAGTAAGATGTTCCAAAGGGCAGGAGCCACGGCAGAGGTTTTTCACTTGAACCCTGCAGCCAGGTTCCTTGACTGACAGGGTCCACAGCATGCCTCCTCTGCTGCCATGGGTGGAACGGGCCAGTTTTCATTTATTACATATATAACAATTAATTTGGATGTTATATAGAGCCCCGGTGGCATACTGGTTAGAATGCAGTACTACAGGTTACTTCTGCTGCCTGCCAGCTGCCTGCAATTTGGCAGTTCAAATATACCAGGCTCAAGGTTGACTCAGCCTTCCAGCCTTCCAAGTTGGTAAAATGAGGAGCCAAATTGTTGGGGGCAATATGCTGACTCTGTAAACTGCTTAGAGATGGCTGTAAAGCACTGTGAAGTGGTATATAAGTCTAAGTGCTAGTGCTATATGAGTAAATGAGTCCCGTATTCAATAATAAAAGTAAATAAAACTCAATGAGTTGCAATTCTGAAATATGTCTTTCCCCTATAGGCAGTTAAAAACAAAGAAAAGGACTAGATATTGCTTCTCAGCCTTTTGGCTAAAATCAAGTGTAATTTGTGTGCAGGACTAGATTATAATCTAAACTGCAACAAGATTGTAGGAACTGGCATGGAAACAATTACTTTATATTTCCTTGTGTTATGGCACAATTTTCCCCACATCCCTCAATCAAGGCATATAGGCCCAAGGCAGATTAAAGATTCTGGAAACTGACAGCAGAGTCAATTTTCACCTCTAAAACTTTAAAATACCAGTGATGTATTCACAAGAGACAGATTCTAGGATACAATCATCACTCATGTTTACAGCAATATATCTATTTAGCAAAAGAGCAAGATATGGGAAAGTATATTGTTTCATTATATTTACAGATTTGCTTTATTATTTGATTTTATGCTGTGTTCTATTCTGGAAAATTTTTACAATGTATATCTGAAAATGTTCTGGAGATTTTATAGTAGAAAGGCAGTTTCTTAAAAGTAGAGCAACCATCAAAAATAGTACTGTTTGTGGAATCCTTGGTTTTCTCTGGCATTGGTGGTTTGCTTGCAGATGTTTCATTACCTGACTAAGTAACATCATTAGTGCTAATGAGTGTAGGGTTTGCTAGTTGTTTATATATTGTAGCTGTCACTGTTCGTGTGGCTATGATTTTCTTCTTGGTAATACTATTTGAATGCATCTGAATCCAAGATAGTATAGCCAATTCTTATCAGTTATATTTTCTCTTTAAATAGATCATTTTTACTGCATGAAATTTAAATATTATGAGGGCACATTATGAGATATGCAAAGCAATTGTTGGGGCTAGCAATTCTTAAATTTGGCTTCTAATCCTGAATTAGAACTTTCCTGAAGAAGGCAGAAAACACACAGAGAAATATTGCAAAAATTTAAGAACCTTGTTGCATCAGCTTGACAGCTCATTTATAGCCACATAGTTACCAACCATCTACATCTGGGAAATTAATTACTGATTTGTTTCTTCAATTTTGCTGAATAGTGTACGTATATTTTCTTAATTAAAGACCAAAAAGAGGAATGTTATACTGCCAACGGTGTTTAGAAAACAGGTTTATATAGGATGTGAGAAGATATCAGCTGTATCAGAACGATTGGAGTAGGTAATTGTATGTGATTCAGAATACAGGCATTTTAATTCTAACTACTGAATTAAGTACAATTAAGAAAAATGGGAGAGTATCAAGTAATGTATTATTCCATTTCCTGTAATGTGGCTGCCTGCATTAATTTGATTGCTTATATGTTTACATTTTACTTGTCCTGAGATTGTAAGGATCTAATAAAAGGAAAATCTTTCACAAAATCTTTTCCATCTTGACCAACATTATATATAGCAATTTCTCTTAAAATTACTAATTTATAACTGGAGTGGAAAGCTGCCAGATATTTTTGAATAAACACGGCAGATTTGGTTGTTTCAGTTTTGTCCAATAGTTGCAAATTACACACACACACACAAATATAAAACATATATAATGCATTGTACACATGTTACTGTCAGCAGCATAGATGCTTATTGAATTTTCCAAGCTTAGGACAAAGGGCAATTTTTTACCTTGTAGAATACAATTTTAAACTTGAAAATTACTTTTTTTTGAGTCAGCAAGGAACCAATGGAGGAGCTAAACTGCAGTCACTGATAAGAATCGATACTCAGAAAGATGGAGGTATAGAAAGCTCATTCAGTAGTGAAGGAAATAATTAATTATAAGACAAATGCATGATATAAAATTGTATGCAACTATGTAGTTCGTGGAAGAGTTTCAAATCAACCATTTCAGTAAATGGCATTTTCCTTTGCTCTTTATTCTTTGCATAAATTGCTTTTCAGTATTTTAATAGTTCAGGCACTTTTAAAATGTAGAATGCTTACTGTGCAGCCTTGAGAAGGATAAAGTGCCAGATTATAGTGCTTAGTTGGTGTGAGCACAAGCAGGGATCAATTTTTAAGCACGCTGTCATTTAATTTATTTAGAATACTTAATGATTTACCCAGTGCGTGTATTAGTAACAATAAACAAATTGCATTGTTGTTTATGCATATTTAAAATCTATCTGCTGCACATTATAACCAAGGAAGAAAACGTTCCTTACCACGTTTTCAAGAATCTTATTCTCTTCCCATGGCTATGTATCATCTCTATCTATGTCAGGTACTTAAGGGCAGCAGTTAATGTTTCAGGGACAGGGGAGAACCAT
>JANHFK010002203.1:42416-53115 GCA_036250565.1 Sibynophis collaris | reverse complement strand
GCTTCTGCAAGGCTCCGCCCCCAGGAAAAGTCCGGCAGTCCTGTGTGAAGCTGCTGCCTCGCTCCCTCCAGAAGCCCCAGAGTTTTCCTGAGGGGGAGGGGGGAGCTCGCGGGAGACTCTCTCTCTCGCTCTCAACTCATTGAAGTTGTCGATGAGTGCTCTGCAGTCCTCCGGCCGCCCAGTCCTTCCACTTGCCTCTTAGCGCCCCCATGCCGCCCCCACTGGCCTCTTAGCGCCCCCTGCCACTGGCTTGCCTCTTAGCGCCCCCCTAAGGCATCCCACCGCCCCCCAGGGGTGTATCGCCCACTTTGGGAACTACTGGATTAGAATAATTGAAGATTGAGTTAATGATTAATTCAAATATGTACCAGAACTATAAGAACAGCTTCAACATAACCTAGCTAATGTATGCTTTTATCTGATAACTATTTGCTTCTTGGAATAATGCATTCTAGTTAAAATATTGTACTTATAAAGTAACTGTGCCATGTGCTTTAAAATGTTTTCTGCAAATCTTCATAATAGGGTTAGCCAGTGAAAAAAGTAATTATCACAGATTTTAGACCATGTGTGAATAGCTACAGGGTACTAATTTAATTAATATCATGTGCTGACACCTCTCTATATGAGTGACAATGTTAATTAAAAGGTAAAGTCAAGAATCTCCAAGAATGTTCTGAAATATAATTAATTAATGTCTACTTCAAGGCAGATGATAGAATTCATAATTCAGATGAATAAAAGTCACTGTGATGTTTAATAACACTTTTTTCTTATAAATTATAAAATTGGATAAACAACAAAATATAGAGAAAAATTAAACTCCCTTGAAATAATATTTCTGTTTCCCCAAATTGAGCTGAAGTTACATTTCAGGTTAGATAAATTTAAAGCATAAAATATATATTAAATTTAAGCCCACTTTTCTTCCATGACTTAAAACAGCAGATGGGGCGTTGGTCTTACCTGACACGCCTTTTCTCATTAGATGGGAACACCTCCTACCAATGTTTCTACAATGTGATATTGTGAGTGATTTCCCCAAACTTATTATAGAGTTATTTGTAGAATACTATACATTTGTAGAAATGAACATTGAATCATTAAAGTATCTACAGCTTTTGAGATATTCACATATACTCTTGGAAAACTGTTCTTGTCCATCTCACTTTGCTTCTGCTCCTTTGCTTCTGGTTCCACTTGTCACATTTAACACACATGGCAAAACATGGTTGGATTGCTTTGCATAGCTTTGTTAAGTAACATAACTTGGTACAATGAATGGATGAGAAATCTACCACCACCCATTAAGAAAAATATTTTTCAGAGAAAATACTATGCAACTTGAGGCAAAACCTATTACTGAACTTATTTACTTACATATTTACCATATATACTATCTTTCCTGTCACTGAAGTTGTACTGTTTTAAAATAAAATAATTTTAATGACCCACTCATTCAGTGACCATTGGGTAATAGTATGACTGAATCTTGTACATGCACATACAAACTCAACGGGTAAACTGACAAGAAGTTGGAATTCACATGAGGTCCTTGTTTGTTGACCCATTCGGTATTCACTTAATCATGGCAAGTGTGATTGCCATATTATTTAAGCAGCTCAGTCACATGGTTTTTGAACTTTCAACTGTGTTGCTTAACCACCAAATTCTTGGTCCCAATTACCATTGTTAGCTGAGGACTACCTGTACTTAAATTTTAGTGCATATTTGTCTCATCTTAATTAAAAATCTATTCAGGAATGCATGGTACCAGCTCAGTAGCCTGTTCTTCTATTCTGCTACCTTCCATTTGGACACAGAGATCCTAAATTAACAATTAAAGGGGGAAAAAGGCTATCCAGCAGTTTTCTCAAAGGCTGATATTCCTTGTGTATTGATAGCATGGGCTTCCTGACCTGTTTAATGTATGGCTGCATTGGCAGCTATAGAGTAACATAGCAAAAAAAAAAAAGTAAAAACATTGTTAAATAAACTATTGTGGTTCAAGGGTCAAACCAAATAAAGTAATGGGACAAAAATTACAATAGTAATAGGAGATAATTAAGCAGCTATTACAAATATAATCAATAGTTTTGCATAAAAGACCAAGAAGGATTTACAACATGAAGGAATGGGCAATACAAATTTCATTTCAAGAGTCTCACTGAGTTCGGTCAAAGATAATACTTAAGATCCCAGTCTGCAGCATAAATGTATATTTGATTTATTTGCCACTCATCTTGTGAAGCAATTTGAGGTAGCTAAGCAATAAAAAAACCCCACTGTATAATAACAAAAAACAAAATGATAAAAGCACATGAAAACAGAAACAAAGGAAACAATGGCATTTACGGGTAAACCCATCAGAACAAAATTACTTAGCTTATCAGTTCAACACCCTCCAAATCCCCATGGCATTTCTCCTGGTTTAATAGTGTTTCAAAAAGCATGTGCTACAACAGAGAAGATACGCTTCCTGAGTCCCAGTAGATGACACTCTTCAAACAACCGGACCAGCAATAGGCAGATCTAATGGTATTGTTAGAAACAATTGGAGTGATTCACTCCCTCAAATATCCTAGCCCATTTTTTAATGGTTTTACTGGTGACAACCAGCATTTGAATTGCACCTCAAAAACTATTGTGAACCAATGCTGCTAATGTAACAAAACTGTAATATGGATGTATTGAGGAATGCCCATAATTTCTCACGCAAGTTCTGGGTGGTTTTCAAAGGCAGGCCTATTTATAGAACATAACAATAACCTACTCATAAGCATGAGTGCCTATGTGCAGTGCCTCTCAATACAGGAAGGGGTAAAATTGGTGTGCTATATAAAGTTTTCAAAAGGCCTTGAATAGCTGTTGAAAATCCAGGATGATTCCCAAGTTTGCATGCCAGCTCTATCTGAAGTAGTGTTATCTCATTCAGAACTAAAGATGGAAAATGATTGGATCCAGAAGACCTAAAACTTAAAGCTGCTCAGTTAGGGTTGATCTGAGCTCAAATATTCCCTATACACACATCGCAGTCTTCAGACACTGAGATAGGACCTTCACAACATCACTTAGTCAACTAAAGACAGAGAAGTATAGCTGGACGTCATTAACACACATATTTATCTTAAAATGAGAAGGTTGGAGATCGGGTAAAAAAATTCCAGACATTGGGGGTCTAGTGATGGTTTTTTGAGGAAGGGATACACAATAAAACAAAGAAGCATACTATTGGAGCTTTAGATGCAATTTCTGGAAAGGATCTTCCATTATTAAGCAGTTTCGTTTTGTTTTTTAAAAAAGCTAAACCACGTATAAACACAACATAAAGGGTATTACATTTATGCTTACAGAAGGCTCTGCATTTCAGAAGTTTGAAGATGATACTGTGACAAGACTAAAGAGGTGATGCTAAAATGAAGTTCTAATCTTGTCTTTAGATTACATGATAACATCTTATCATGCAGTATTTAAGTTTTCCAAGTTTCATTCATTCTGTAATGGAAATAAAAAATAAACTCCTGCCCCAATTGCTGTGACATTAATACATTTTAACACCCAAGTGGCACCTGTGATCAGGCATTTTCTTCACATAGCTGCTGGTTTAAATAGAATGTAATAGTATTCTCAACAACAGAATCCTTGGGAAAATCAGGAAGAGAATAGTAGCACATAGACTATTTCCTTCTTGTTACCTAAAATCTCAAAAGATGTTCAGCACCTGTTAGAGGATTAAAGGGCAATTTCTCATATGGTTGTTATCAGAACTACATCTTGCTGCTAAAAAGCCTTTTTATGTCTATCTACTGACAACATGTGCCATCCTTTTGATTACAATACAAACATGTAACAAAGAGAAAGAACAAAAAGGTAAGAATCTAAATGTTTCTTGGAGTTCCATTGGTACCAACATTTTCTATTATCATCAAATGTTAGTGATTTTAGTTTTCTAAATAAGGTCTGCAATATTGTGTCCATGTCTATGTGTCTTTGGTGGATTTTACATTGCTAATTACTACCACAAATGTTAATATGTCTACAAAAGCTCATATAAACATATGGCATTTCAGGATATGTCAAGCAGTAGCTAACTCCATTCCTGATTATTGTTAATCAAATGAATTAGATATTAGGGTAGTGATGTAGTAATGAATTACATAGATGCATAGCTTTAAAATAAAAAAAATCTTCAATGTGAACAAGATTCTGAAAAATGCTACATTGCAAATGCTGCATCTAAAACTGAATTTTAATTTGAACTATATAATATTAAAGAAAAACTAACAGCAAATAGTCAATTTTAACTACTTGATAAGATTTTATTTTAAAGTATTATATACTGTAGCATATTTGTGTAATCCTTTATTCCTTCCATAAAAGTGAGGATATTGAAGGAAAGGGTCTTTCTAAACAGAATATTGCCATCTCCAAAACTTTCAGCTTCAACATGTCTTGGAAAAGCTACATCGATACATTTAGCATCCATCTCAGTTGGTAAAGAGGTGAGCAACTTTTTAGTTCTGTATTTTCCCCCCAAATGCATTCTACATTCTTCCCATGATTTCACTCTACAGAGAAAGATTTCATTAAAGGTAAAATATATAGATAATTTTTGACACCTTTAAATCATAGCAAGTGGTGCAAGATAATAATGTACAGAGGAACACATGAGTGGAGAGTATTAGCCGTAAGAGATTGCCAAAAGATATTTAGCACCATCAGTCAGGACTAAAAGTCATTCATAGAACAATAAATTGAATCACACTAAAAAAAAAATCCTAAGCAAGCATGATAAGGCATGGAAAAGTTTGCGCATTATTAATAATAACATTCAATAGGATGTATTATTCAGTAATATAGAGACCTATCCATTATATTTAAGAAATTATTTCATAAAATTTTGCCATTGGTATGAATAAAACAGAACTTTTCAGAACATGCCTGAGTTTTTGTTCCTTAACAGAAATTAGAGATAATGAAATACTGTCTTAAATGGTAATGAAACAAACCCTTCTTTCTATCCCCTAATAATAAATAAAATTCAAAAGAAACTCTAAGAGAGAATATACATGAACTTTACCACTATAAGCCCTTGTTTTTACAGGATGAAAAATCCAATAAACCTCAAGACAAGCTCATTTCCACCCTGTTTACACATTGGAATTAGATAGAATGAAACATCTGTAAGAACCTTGTATAGTTCCATCTAGCTCTTTATCTTGCCTCAATAATGTGTATGTATACACACACACACATATATATAAATATAAATTTTATATAAAAAATAAGTAACTTGCTCTGTGTAGACAGAAAAAGGTTTACAGCAATTTTAAAAAACAGTGTAGATTCTATGTTTTAAGTAAAAACAATTTTTAATTATCTAGGCAAGAAGATATCCAGGGTATCATTTTATCCTAACAGTTTCTGAGATCCTTACTCAGTTATTCTTTCCAGGACAAAGCAAAGATATATATTTAATGTTAACAAAAAAACCAAGATATTTAAACATGATTTAGATACCAATATTTTCTTGTAACACCATAAAAAGAGACCAGTATTGGCAAAAGTGAAAATAGAAAGCTCTTCATTAAACACTGAAAGGATCTCATTATATATAGCTGGATGTTCTATTCCTAGAAAAATTACCAGGTGCATCAGTAAGAGTCAACAAAAGAATGAAAAAAATATTTAAAAAAGGAATGCATTGGGGAAAAAATAGCCTCCCTTTTAAATCTTACCTAGCATTGTAAGAATTATCTGAAACTATAAGATTCTAGTTAACCTTGAAATCTAAGGCTGTGAGTGACTTTATGTAACCGTATACCATTAAAACAACATTTCTAGATTGCCCATCATTGACTGCTATTTCTTGTAAACAATTTCCTGATGCTTTCCAAGCATTCATGTCTTACAGTCCATTTATTAGTGATATTGAGACTGAATGAACCTGCTCATCCATATCTTAGATCATTGCTAGTGCTTGAGTGAACATGACCCAGTCAACTACCTTTATCATTAGCTGCTTAGATCATTACGACCGGACACAGAGGCAGCTAAAACATGTTCTTTCTTCTTCTGTAATTTCTATTTTGAAGAAACAGTTCAAAGTCATAATGAATACATAAAGGGTTTTTCCACCCGATTTCTCTTCCTAGTTAAAATTGCAGACTATATCACTTCTTTGCTTAAGTGATAAAATTAGCATACAGATGTGACATTGCAGTTTAAGTGTTTCATGATACCTCGAAAAAAGAGAGAGAGAGAATCTGGGAGAGGAATTAAGACCCCTTTCATCACAAGTTAGTCTGCAATTATTCTATTGAACCATTGGCGAAACTTAATTATACTGACAGGGAACAATTTTATATTTCCTTATCATCAGTTTTATTTCAAGAAGGAGTAAATGTGTAAACTTTCAATTTAGATGCTGTGAAGGAGTTGGTCTAAGTCTTGAACTTTTAATTAACAGAAATTAAAATGTGTTGAAACAATGTGGAATGTTGCCCTATTTTTTGGAGATACAAATGATTCCGTATTGCAACACAGCTCACTCAGTTTTTGGAGACATTAAATAAACTAACCTGTTTGATGAAGGTGATCTCTTGCTAGTTCAAATAAACGCATGTGCATATTTGTAATGGGATTAAAGGAGCCACAGGCAAGAAGAATGAGCGGTGTCAGATGTTTCATTGAGCCAAGTAATCTTCAATAGCACACCATTCATCTGAAAGGAGAAAAAAAGCAATTGTAACAAAAAAAGCAATTGTAACAATTCATCCAGCTTTCTCAATTATTGCCAAAAATAGTAAGTAATCATCTCCCAGGGAAAGAAGTTTCCATAAGGCTGGCACCATGGCAGCAGAGACCCTCCCCTCTCCTTGGACATGCCAAGTGTAATTTCCTAACAGACAAGATCCAGTTATCAGCACCTTGGTATCAAAATTAGTCAGAACAGTTTTAACAGGTTCAGAGAAGGACAACAAAGATGGACAAGTGAAACAACCGAGCATGTTTAGGATTAAGAAGAAAATATAGATGTGTTAGATGTGTCAAATACCTAGAAAGATGTCACACAGAAGAAAGCCAAGATCTCTTCCTTGCTTTTCTATAGTGCAGGACAGATAATTATGAAGTGAAGTTATAGGAAGGCAGATTTCAATTAAATGTTAGGGAAAAAAATTAACAATAGATTCAATAACTGTTCAAATGACCCAGAGAAGCAAATGCTTCTTTCATTAAATACATGGAGGTTGGACAGGCACCTTTCCTAGATTTTTTTAAAATGTGTGCACTGAGCAGGCAGTTGGATCTGATGGTCTAAATGTACTTGGCCAATTATATGATTCCGCAGAGTTGCACAGATAATTGGTACCTCACACAAAATCAGGTCAGGATTGTAGGAACTGTTCCATTCCCCCATAGTTTTCAATCTGCATTTCATTTTTTTCAGCACGCCATGTCTATCTAATTCAACTAATTCTCTTTGACCCTTTTTGTTCCATTCCTTTAGGCGTTTTAATTCGAAAGCTATTTTGCATTTCCATAAACTTTTGGGATTTTTTTTTTAAATCAAGCCTGCTGTTAATTCTTCTCATAGTAGCTGGTAAAACTTGGGACTATAGAAATAGCATATTCTGAACATTGGAGATAGTAGGAACATTGGAAATATACAATCCACTCAGGTTATGTCAGTCTATATACATAAAAGACTTCCACATAAAATTATGTCAATCTATAAGATTGAATAATAGAATAACAAAGAAAAAAGCCAGGATGCAGAGAGACACTTTTCAGCTCTCAGGAAAATCTAGTAGTTACTTCTTCTGTAACTAGCTTCCCAGAGGTTAAAATAGAATTTCTTTGTTTAAAGACAAGGCTAGATTATTTATTTTCCTTCAGAGAACGTTTCCTTAACTGTGCTAAAGAATGAAAAAGAAAAGTATATCATTTTCTCTGATCTCAAGTCCAGAATGCTAAATTGTTTCTGATGTTCAACAATATTTTTCTGTAACTGTTAGTACGGCCTCTGATTCTTCTCAAACAGAAAAGAAAAAAGGAAATGTCCCTAGAATCCTCTGATGAACAAATTATTGGTGTTTTTCATCTGTCTTCATATTCAAAAAGCAGTTTGCTGCTACATGGCTTAGAGGTTGTAGTGACAAGCTGCTTATTCTGATATTGGCATCTCTTTATAAGTAATTATTCTTCCAACTTCCATCATAAAAATTCTACTAAATTTGGGATCTTTAAATATAAACCAACCTACAGAAAATCTATTGTATTTTAAATAAAGACATTGAAGTAGAACATTAGATCAAAGAAAGAAACACAGCTGTAAGGATTATTGCTTTAAAGAAATACTTTAGAAATATAACCTTTTCTTTGATAGTTACAGAGCACTGATAATGTGCGTACAACGACGAAGAAGGCAAAAGAAAGCCTATGGCTAAAAATACTCAGTTTCTGCTCAGTAAGTATATCAAATTAAGCATCCACATGGCTCCAGAAATCCTACACTGCAATACCACAAACTGAGCATACTGTTCACAAATTTCCCAGCTATATTGCTGCTATTCATTTTGCATGATCTTGCATGCTTAAGTATTTAATTTTGGCTAATACTATGGGTCAAAACAGTTGTGGAAGGCATTACATTTCTATCTAAAGAAAACTTAGGAAGAACCTATACAATATTTACATGAGTATATGAAGAAAGGTAGATAAACCATCCTTATTTCATACTCTTTTAACTTTTGTTTTCATGACTACCCAGTGTTAGTCTATAAATAATTACTAAAATTTATAGAATACAGTAATGAGAGCTAAAAAACTAAGTAAAATTACTACCTTACTCAGCTCTATTTAGTAAAAATGCATAAGTGAATGCTTTTATTTTAAGGTTCATAAAATAACACAGTAAAGATTATGAATTATGTAATTAAACATTAAAACAGGTAATATACATAATCCAGTATCCAATACGAAAGAGTCAAAATACTGCAGAAAGGGAGACAAATAGTCACAGTTAGTTCTAAATAGTGTCTGATTTAAGCATCACATTCTTCATACTGGATTAAGTGATCTTTATATCCCCTGAAATGAACTGCAAAGCCTACTGATTTCTCCTTGTTTCTCCTTTTATGTACTCCTTTTGTACTGGTCCTCAGTGATTCTGATTATTTTAACCAGAAAGAAAAGACTTTATTCTTGCTTAAACTATAATTTAGAGAAAAACAATGTATATAAATCTGCAGTTTGTTCCTTTTGTTGCAGTCTCTTTTGTTAAACCTCTTACAAATACATAGTTTTCATCAGTATGGAAATTATAATTCAACTGTAATATTTTAAACATTCACAGAACATGTATTGATGTCCAAGATCTTTTCCCTAAACTTGTAACAAAATTTAAACATTCACCTTTTTAAAATCAAATATGTCAACTTAGCTGGATATTAAGATTAATAGATCAAAAATGATATGGATGGTTAAATCAAAATCTTTTCAGAATGGACCTTAAAAGTTTTTAAAACTTTTCTGTGTTAAACTGCAAATTGTGTTTTTTATCATTTCTATCGTGGGAGAGGTAAATGGGCATATATAAGTAAATACTGCTAAAATTTGATTATATATTAAAAGCTGTGATAATTATTTTTCAGTTGCAGACAGACCAATGGCCTTTTTATATTTTTAATAAAAAGCAGCAGTTTTAATCAGCAAATGGCAATAGGTCATCCATGGGCATAACTCATAACACTCAACCTACATTCTATTTTTCTGTCATTAATATTAAAGGTCTAAGAGGTTAATTGAGAAAAGAATTATCTGTAGAACAGCCTAAGATTGCTTTCAGTTTAGCATTGTATGATTATCTGACAACGTTAGTTCAAACCTAACGCTTCAAAGATATATTTAAAACAAATACTCCAAACTCAAATTTTCATCTCTATATTTAATTGTAAAATTACTTTAATCTTAACTTGGGGAGGAGGAAAAAAATTGCAAGAGTGTAGTAGTAGATAGCAAGCTTTCTTACTTTAGCATGGCATCTTATCTGGCTAGGGAAATAATGCAAGTCAGCTATTTCTGCCACAATGAACACACTGGGGTCTGCTTTGAGTATTTTTTTAAGAATCCTATTCTTAAATAGGAGTAAGTAATCCTATTACTTCTCTCATTATTTTTACATGTACTTTTTACTATTCCTCTGAAAATAGTAATAGGCACATGAATGTCTTTGACCTATTTAACTGTTTTTGTGTTTATGTTAACTGTTAACAAACTAAATACCAATCAGAATGTAATTAAACATTTCACTTTAATTTTAAAAACACACCAGATGCAATATTGATTTGGTATGCATTATTACATTACCTCAGAGGCTTAATCAAGCAAATTAAGCTCCTAAGTACCCTTAGAAAATATTAAGAAATAACTATAGTAATATTTACCACTTTATCATGTTAACTAATTTTGACATAGGTATAGTATTTACACTGTAATAATACATACTATATAGATGGATACTTTAAAACCTTGTTGGCAGATACTTTCCTTTAAGGATTTTCCTGTAAAAAGACAACTGATAAATTAAGAGGGTTTTTATGTGCATGTCTTGTTCGTCTTGTCCGGGGGGGGTCTTAGGGTGAAGGAAGGGGATGAGGGTACCCAGTGGGATTCCGGGGAGGGTATAAAAGTAGAA